>CAUYRT010024146.1:0-80695 GCA_963574885.1 Lepilemur ruficaudatus | reverse complement strand
GGATTGCTGGATCAAATGGTAGATCTACTTGTATCTCTTTAAGGTATCTCCATATTGCTTTCCACAGAGGTTGCACTAGTTTGCAGTCCCACCAGCAGTGTGTGAGTGTTCCTATCTCTCCACATCCACGCCAACATTTGTTATTTTGGGACTTTTTAATAAAGGCCATTCTCACTGGAGATAAGTGATATCTCATTGTGGTTTTGATTTGCATTTCCCTGATGATTAGAGATGTTGAGCATTTTTTCATATATTTGTTGGCCATTGTTCTGTCTTCTTCTTTTTCTTTTAAGTGAACAATTAAATGATTTTTAGTAAATTTACCAAGTTGTACAGCTATTCACATAAAGCAGTTTTAGAAGATTTCCTTCCACCTGTTAACTCCTAATTCCCATCCCCAACTACATTTCAAGCATGCCCCTCCCCATCACAATGCTCTCCACATTCCTCAACTTGGGTCTACCCCGCCAAGCTCCGAAACCCTGAGTTTCTGTTCACGTCCTTTGCCCACTTTTTGATAGAGTTGTTTGAGTTTTTTCTTGCTGATTTTCCTGAGTTCTAAATAGATTCTAGTTATCAGCCCTTTATCGGATGTGTAGCTTGCAAAAATTTTCTCCCATTCTGCAAGTTGTCTGTTTGCTCTTGTGACAGTTTCTTTGGCTGTGCAGAAGCTTTTTAATTTGATCAGGTCCCATTTATTTGTTTTTGTTGATGCTGTGATTGCCTTTGGGGTCTTCTTCATAAAATCTTTGCCTAGGCCAATATCTAGAAGAGTATTTCCAACATTTTCCTCCAGAATTCTAATAGTTTCATACCTAAGGTTCAAGTCTGTTACCCAGCGTGACTTGATTTTTGTGAGAGGTGAAAGCTGTTGATCTTTTTTCAGTCTTCCACATGTGGCTATCCAGTTTCCCCAGCACCATTTATTGAATAGGATTCTTTTCCCCAGTGTATGTTTTTTGTCTGCTTTGTCAAAGATTAGTTGGCTATATAAGGATGGTTTTATATCTCGGCTCTCTGTTCTGTTCCACTGGTCAATGTTCCTGTTCTTGTGCCAGTCCCAAGCTGTTTAAATTACTATAGCTTTGTAGTGTAGTTTGAAGTCTGGTAAATTAATACCTCCCATTTTGTTTTTGTTGCCTAGGATTGATTTTGCTATATGGGGTCTTCTCTGGTTCCATACAAAGTGTAAAATTATTTTTCTATATCTGTGAAAAATGATGATGGTATTTTAATGGGGATTGCATTGATTCTGTAGATCACTTGGGTAGTATAGACAGTTTAACTATGTTGATTCTGCCAACCCACGAGCATGGTATGGTCTTTCACTTGTTTACATCCTCTGCTATTTCCTTTCTCAGTGTTTCATAGTTCTCCCTGTAGAGGTCTTTTACCTCCTTAGTTAAATATATTTCTGGGTACTTTATTTTCTTTGTTGCTATTTTGAAGGAAATTGAGTCTTTGATTTGGTTCTCAGATTGACTGTTATTGGCGTATATGAATGCCTCTGATTTGTGTGTATTGATTTTGTATCCCGAAACTTATCCTTCTTAAAATGCAAACTGCTTTCTCGCACTACTCCTGTATTCATCACTTTCCTCCTGTTCCTCCTCCTTCTCTTTTTCACCCCCAAATCAAAAAGTCAGAATCTATTGTCCTTTTTCTTCAATTATACTTTTTATACAATTATAATATTCTTTAATAAAGCCTCAATTATTCAATTTTCTAAATAACATTTATACAGGATATATTAAAGCCAGGCAGAAATAGGAAAGTCAAGGTACAAGTATTGAATTCATTAAACTTTATTTTTACTGACATTTCTTAAGCTAATGTCAGTTTTTAACAAACTTCTTTTCAAAACCATTCAGGATCTGCTCAGAACTCTGAGAATTCAAATAAGCTTCTCTAGGCATTAAAACTGAAAAAAAAAATGCTATTATTTTTCTAATCACTATTAGTCACTTTAGCCATTTTTGATAATCCTGAGAAAATAAATATATTTAGTCTAAATCCCTGGCCAATGTGAGTACTTAGAGCATCTATAGTTGTTTGCTTTTATGCTATAAGAAAGAAGAGAGATAAGTCAACTGTCAACTGAAGCCATGTCTAAAGGCTCTTCGGAAGAGTTAAGTAGGGCACCTAGAGTGGGAATGGGACCTCATGGTGAAGGGGGCACTTAGAAGATACTGACCCCATCCCTGTGTTGCTAGAGAAACTGCCTTGTGAGACTGCTGTTATGTGATAAGCTGAGACTAGTAGTATTTGTGTAGGGTATTAAATAATTCTCCTCTATGGGAATGGGTAGTTGCACTGTTTATTTTTGTTAAAGGGCACAAGTTTTGGGGCCACACAGACTGGCATTAGGTCCCAACATTCCCATTTACTAACTGTGTATGTGTCTTCATGGGTGCAATGTACATTATTCAGGTAATGCATACCCTAACTCCCTAACTTCACTACTACACAATCTATGCATGTAATAAAATTATGCTTGCACTCTATGAGTTTATAGAAATAAAGAAAGCAAAAGGAAACATTAATCTCCATAAACCGTTTCCTCTTCAATTAAAAAAATGGTTATAAACACTGACCTTAGAGGACTATTGCCATAGTTAATGAGATATTATACTTAGCTTGTAGCACAATGTCCATCTTATAGTAGATATGCAATAAAGAACGGTATTTTGTTTTTGTTGGCAAATTGACTCCATTTGTATGTTGTTTTGCAACAGATTTAATGTAATCCTTAATCTTTGCTAACTTTTGAGAGGTGTAACCTCCAAATTACCTGATTTTATTATTTAGTCTATTTTTTTTTTTGTCTCATACATTTGTTGAAATTCGTGGAATGCAGGAGACTTGCTATGGCAACCTGAAGTCTGAGCATTTCCTTATCCTTAGTTCTATGTGTCCAGACACTTGGAAGCATGTATGAGATTTTAAATTTTAATACTTAGAAATTATTGGAGTTATTTTTTTCTTATTTACAAAATAATGCATATAGAAATAATATGCATATTCATTTTATTTAAGAGAAAAAAGAATCATCTTATATCACATACAGGCAATATCTTCTTAACTCATAGTCATCATGCAGTACTGTGACCTCCCCTGAATTCCATCTGAGAACTTTCTAATTGAAAAAGTAATAATTTTAGAATCTCAACTATGTAGCAGAGTGTGATATCCTGAAGAATGATGTTATTTTGCTTGTGTGATTGTTTTTCTCATAATTACTGTATTTTTTCATCATTTTGCCACAGTTTTTTAAATTAAAATCTATCATAATGGTGAAGTGCCTCTGGGAAACTGGATTCCATAAAAATGAAACATTTCATTTTCATTTGAGATTATTTACCAAGCAAGATCAGAAATATGGTCCTTTGAAACTCTAATCAATGATAATTCATCTTTACCCCCAACAAAGAAAAAGTAGACAAGGTTATTGCACTCCATTATAGATGAAATCAACTTAAGGCCATCTTATCACACATGATCTTTTATTTGATATTCATGTTCACTAGCAACTACTGGGATATAAAATAAAAGTTTGATTTATAGAACTATCATCTATAAATTGGAATATCAAATCTACCTTTAGAAAAAACTATACCAATGATAAAAACTTAAATTTTCAATAGAAAATATGATATTAACCACATAAATTGTAACAAATTTTCTAGTTGCTGTGTTATCCATACTATAACTTAACTTATATAGCAATAAAAACACTGCAATAAAAAATATCTAGTTTCCTTGCTTCTGAATCATACACATTTCTCTTCTCATGGAAGAAGTAATATTTTTAATGGGAGTAGAGGTAAATATCAGATAAAGTAAGGGAATATTTCTTTAAGACACCCCACTCCCACCATTGTCTATCAAAGTACTAGATATATTTTTTCCAATTATATACCAAGAATATAAATAAAACAGAATGCTACAGAACATCAATGGCTTAGATCATCATGTATAAATATAAATTTTATACATTTAATATTATAATCAACTGTGACATCTTGGTCATGAATGTCCTTTTAATAAAATAAAAGGAAAAATATTATTGTAGCTGAGGAAGGATAATGGTAAACAGGATCAGAAACTTCAGTTCATCATTATTTTCATTTTCCTTTTCTTCACTGAATTTTAATTTCAAAGAACAGAGGTGACTATCTCTCTTTTTCTAAAACACACTTCCTAGTTAGATGCTTCATTGAAGAAAACATTGCATGGGCAACAGAGAGATATATACCTCAGTGGGTCCCTCCTGTCTTCTTTCCCCTCTGTGTGAGTGAGCTGTGACTCCCTGCACTTCAGATGTCCTTTGGACTCATGCCACCCTCTCAGCACAGATGGCATGTTCCCTACTGTCCAGCGCCAGGGGGGTATGGCCCCCTCTTCAGCTAGAGGGCAGTAAAAAGCCACTCCAGGGTACAGACAGAAGGCTTGTCTCAAAACAGAACCAGGCCTTGGCTTTTAAGTATACTTACTAAATGTGAATGAAAATCAAACAGTGAAAACCAAACAGATAACTTCAATTAACTTTAATATTCTTTTTGAGGCCAGACTGACTTAGTTTAAGGCCATTTTTCCTCCCAGAGGATTTTTTACTTGAGGTACAACCGCATGGATGTGTTAATTCCATCATTATTATGTTTTCATAAGATTTAAGGCCCTCCAAGGCAGAAATGATCTAACAAGCTGACTTATAAGAACTTGGCAGAAAAGTAATTTAAAAGAGATGTGACAGTAGTCTTCCAAATCTCAAAAGATGTTAACAGAAATAAAATAAATTTCTCAGAAGAAACTTTGAGATGGCCTTAAAAGTTATTCCCTCAAAGTCTTTCTTTATACAAGTAAATGTAGATAGGACCACTTGAATGTTCTGCCCAAAGCTGAACAGTTGGTTAGTGGTCGAGAGGTTAGGAAAAGCTACAAACATATACTAAATAGTTATGCTAAATACTAGAGAAACAAACATGTGAAAGACATAGTACTTGTCATACAGGAAAGCACAGTGCAGCGGAGAATTGGGAACCTGAACCCGCAACTTTAATGTCCTGGGGGAAGTGCTAAAATAGCAGATAATCCTCATGATTTACACATGTCCAGAAGACCTGATAGAAGGCTGGGATCAGAGCCATGAATTGTAATAAGCCATTTATTTACCTAAAAAATCTCTGCCTTCTCCCTAAACAATGATTCAGGGCTGATTGAGGATGTAAGTATATGGGCTCTGACCATCTCCAGCTTTCATTATTTCTATTATGGATCTTTAAATAATTCTAGTGATTCCCATCATGAGTAAAATGCATATTTTTTAAATTATTAATTTTTATGGATATATAATAGTTGTACATATTTATGGGGTACATGTGATATTTTGATATGAGCATACTATGTGTAATGATCAAATAAGGGTAATTGGGATATCTGTCACCTCAAACATTTGCCATTTCTTTGTGTGAGGAATATTCTAATTTCACTCTTCTAGTTGTTTTGAAATATAAAATAAATTATTGTTAACTATAGTAACCCTATTTTTCTATGGGTACTCTAGGTCTTATTCTTTCTATCTAACTGTATTGTTGTATCCATTAATCAACCCCTTTTTATTCCTTCCTCCCCACTTCCCTTGCCTGTGGAAACCATGACTCTACTCTCTGTCTCCATGAGATCAATATTTTTAGCTCCCACATATGAGTGAGAATGTGCAAAATTTGTCTTTCTGGGCCTGGCTTATTTCACTTAACATAATGTTCTCCAGTTCCATCCATGTTGTTCCAAATGACAGGATTTCATTCTTTTTATGGCTGAATAATATTCCATTGTGTGTATTTACCCTATTTTCTTTATCCATTCATCCACTGCTGGACACTTAGGTTGATTCCAACTCTTGGCTATTGTGAATAGTGCTGCAATGAACAAGGGAGTGCAAACGTTCTGCATTGATGTACTGCTATTCTCTTTGATATAGTGATTTCCTTTCCTTTGGATATATATCTATCAGTGGGATTGCTGGGTCATATGGTAGTTCTATTTCTAGTTTTTTGAGGAACTTTCATACTGTTCTCCATAGTGGCTGTACTAATTTACATCCCCACCAATAGGGTATGAGTGTTCCCCTTTCTCTGCGTCCTCACCAGCATCTGTTACTTTTTGTCTTTTTTATAAAAGCCATTTTAACTGGGGTGAGGTGATATATCATCGTAGTTTTGATTCACATTTCTCTGATGATTAGTGATGAGAATTTTTTCATATAACTGTTGGTAGTTTGTATGTCTTCTTTTGAGAAATGTTTATTTTTGCTATCTAATTCTTTGAGTTCCTTATATATTCTGGTTATTAATCCTTTGTCAGTTGAATAGTTTGGAAATATTTTCTCTCATTCTGAGTGTTGTCTCTTCATTTTGTTAATTGTTTCCTTTGCTGTACAGAAGCTTTTTAGTTTGGTATTTTACCATTTTTGCTTTGGTTGCATATGCTACTCAAGAAATCTTCGTTGGCCAGGTATAGGAACTCATGTCTGTAATCCGGGCACTTTGGGAGGCTGACACAAGAGAATCACTTGAGGCCAGGAATTCAAGACCAGCCTAAGCAACGTAGTGAGACTGCATCTCTACAAAAAATTTAAAAAATTATTAGCCAGGCATTATGGCCCACACCTATAGTCTCAGCTACTTCAGAGGCTGATGCAGGAGAATTACTTGAGCCCAGGAGTTTGAGGTTGCAGTGAGCTACTATGGTGTCACTGCAGTTCAGCCTGGACAACAGAGCAAGGCATTGTCTCTAAATAAATAAATATTACAAGAGAGGCCACGTGTGGTGGCTCACATCTGTAATCCCAGCACTTTGGGTGTCTGAGGCAGGAGGATTGCTTTAGGCCAGAAATTTGAGACCAGCCTGGGTAACATAGTGAGACCCAGTCTCTACAAAAAATTTAAAAATTGGGCTGGGCACAATGGCTCCCACCTGTAATCTTAGCACTTTGGGAGATCCATAAAATACCCACCATAGCCAAAGCCATCCTGAGGAAAATGAACAAATGATACTGAAAGCGTTATATTATCTTACTTCAAATTATATTACAAAGCTACAGTAACCAAAGTAGCATGGTACTGGCACAAAATCAGATGCATAGACCAATGCAACAGAATAGAGAACTCAGAAGTAAATACACACATTTACAATCAACTCATTTTTGACAAAGGCAACAAGAACATACATTGGAGAAAGGGAAGTCTCTTCAAAAATATATACTTTGATTTATTTTCGAGGAGTAATCATAAATCATAGTTTTCCCTATTGTATCTTGTTATACACACAAAATAACATATATGTAAATGTTGGCTAGGGCCGTGAACTCAAGAGGCTCCTGTGAGAATTCAACCAGAGGAATAAAATATAAACTTCTCATTGAAATTTTGCCTTTCATACTTTAATAGGTATAGATTAAGCTTTTTAACAACTAAGGTGTACAAGGAATGTAACTTTAATATTTATTTTACATCAAGTAATGCTAAAACCAAATTGCCACTTCATAAGCTAATGGTAAATTCCATTCGTAAATTTATTAGGGTTGTTTTTTGTTTAATTGGGGGAAAACTACAAAGCATTTACAGTACAATGTTTACAGTCACAATTTGTAGTGAGCTGATTTCCCAAAATATATTACCACTCAAGTTGACTTATCTTGTTACATTCAAAAACCTACTCTGTCAAAGTAGTCCGTAGAGTACATACATAGTGCTCCAAATGTATCTACATACAACCAACACTTCATTTTACAAAGAAGACAGAATAATGGCCAAAAAACATATAAAAAATGTTCATCATCTCTAATCATCAGAGAAATGCAAATCAAACTCATTTTTATCCATATCATATTTTAGTCAAATGTGATTGTTCATTCTAAAAGAGGTGTGTGTGTGTGTGTAAATCCTATTGCTATTGTGAAAAAAACAGAGGAAAGTTTCAAAACACACATACAGTCCCTCTTCTGAAATCCCATTTCTGAATTGTTTCTGAGGAGTCTTTAATTTATATGCTAGCATAATTTGTGGTAGTTTATTTTTATTAACAATTTGCATTGCAGTTTCTCATCTCCTTGCTGTTGGGAAATTTTAGGATTTCAGGACAGCTGGCTACCTTTGCTGAGGCCCTGAAGCACTTTTTTGTGATTCACAAAGAAAACTGGTGTGTGGCCAGAATGGGCAGCGACAGGTGGAAGGCTCAAAGGTCATTCTTTGTACAGGTTCCCACCACGAGTGTACACTCTCCACTTTTGTTATGTTAACCTCTTAATTACCCATAGACAGCCGCAGGTGGTGAAGGAAATTAGCTAAATTGACTTAGAAGGCTGCTACACAGCCTTTTGAGACCCATGGATGGACTCCGTATGATTTTCTGGTCTGGATGTAAACCTGAAATAGACTTCAGAGAATTTCAGAAATTCAGAAATAACCCAAAGGTTGGGGGATCGTTTCTCAGAGCACAGCTGTGAGCAGCATTCATTAAACAGATAGGTTTGTGTGACCTTCCTAAATGACCAAGATTAATATTTGGATTTTTCTAGTCTTTGAGTAATGTATCCTTGATTTAAGAGTGGGGTATACTACCAGGTTTTTTTTTTGTGTGTGTGTGTGTGTGTATGTGTAAGGAAGGGATGAGGTTTACTACTTAGCAAAGGATTAAACCTAGATAGCAGGTCAAGTTTTGGTCTTAAGACAACATTTGTGTTATTAACATTTTTTTTGTTCCCTTAGATTCAACTCCATATTGAATTTGTTCTTTGCTAAAGGAGTCTGAAATAAATGACCTTTATTAAAAGCAGACCAATTATTATAGTGCCCCATATAGACATTTTCAAATGACTAATTTTCTTAAATTATTGAGGAAGTACTCTATTTATGAGGACTGTACTCCATTTACATATACATTTATATATATTCTCTAAATTAAAAACATTTTTTTCAATCACATTCATCTTCATCTCACAGATGAAGAATCTAAGGTATAGAGAGATTCAGTAATTTGTCTAAGGTCATAAAGCAAATAATAGCCAGAGTTTTTTCCATTGAATAGTGCTACTTGCTTTTCTGTCTAAATTACTCAATTTCCATTGTATTTCCTTGATGGAAGGGTCTGGGTCCAAAGTCTAAGAAGAAAAGTAAATTTCAGAAAAGACTTCAGTAAGAGCTCATTTAACATGTCATCTGGAAAATCATCCCTTTACTACTTTTTGGGTTGCTTATGTTGTGTCTAACTGTGCTAGTTTGCCAGAGGATTGACTTTCTCTGTACCACAGATGTTATTTTTATGAACACAAGTGAGTGTTGATGCTTGGCGGTATATCTATTGATTTGTAGCTTCTTTGTAGGATGGAATATCAAGTAGGAAGGCTACACAATAAATTTTATTTAGTATATATTATCCATCCAACAGCTTTCCAGTAGGTGAGGATAGAGGTACAAGGATGGTTAAGACAAGATCTCAGCCCTTGACATGACCATAGACCTGTATTAGACATGTAATAGATGGGCCATTCCAATATGGTATAACAAGACCTATGACAGAGATGCCAAGCCCTATGAGGAGAGGTGAAGGAGCCACTGACTCTCTTTGGAGGATTAATGGAAGGCATCACAGAGTGAAGGCATTTGAGTGGGGTCTTTAAAGATGAGGAGTTTTTGGAGTGGAGAATGGGAGAAAGATGGAGGGAATAGCATGAATGTTTGGGGAACTCTGAGTGGCTTGGTGTGGTTGGTGCATGGAATGTGTATGTATGTGGGACTTGAGGGAGAAAAGCTTGGAGAGATGAGTTCAAACCAGACAGTGGAGGGGCTCTCAAGCAATGGGAAGCCACAGGAATATGGAGTAGTATGATCAGATTTTATTTCAGAAAGTTAATTCCATATTCTGGTTAGGTTTGGGGAAGGGGAACTAGAGGAAGGGGAGTGGCTAGAAGGGGAGTACTGAGGAGAGCTGTAGCAGTGGCGAGAGTGAGGAGGTGAGAGACTATAGAGACAATTTGGACATACTACTTACAATATTTGAAAATGAATTGTTTCAGTATGGTTGAAGGAAAGTGTGGAGTGGGCCTTGAGGTTCAGGTTTCTGTATTAGGTGAAGTAGGGGCAATCAACTGAAATGAGTTATTCCGAATAAGGAGGAGATTGAGAGAAGGATATGAAAATGTTAGTTTTGATATGTTGCTTTCGAAGAGTCTGTGAAATGTAGAGGTGGAGTTGACCAGTAGAATGTTAGAAATTTGGGTTTGGAGCTCAGAAGAAAATAAAAATTAGAAATAGAAACTTGGGATTCATCTACATATAGAGGGCAGTTAAAGCTTTAAAAACAATGGGGCCATGTAGAGAGAATGAAGGAGAGTGGGGAGGAGTGGACAGAGAGAGATCAGAGGGCAACCAAGAGAGAATGCTGCATGGGAAGCAGGGGAAGAGAATCTAAAAGGATCAAATGGTTGGCAAAGCCAGATGATTTAGGGAGGCCAAGAAGACTAAAGATTGATAAGAAACCATGGATTTAGCACTTAAGAAGCCACCAGTGACCAAGTTAGTTAAAAAGCAAGTCTCAAAACACTATGTAAAACACACACTCAAACAATCTATATTCCCTAATAACCAGCTTTATAACGCAGTGTATTGAAAACTCTGGAGGGACAGTGGTTATCTCTGGGTGGTGGGATTGGGGTAATTTTTATTACTCTGTTTTTGCTTATATGCATTTTCTAAATGTCTGACAATGACCGTGCATTACTCTTATAATCAAAAAAGAATACGATAATAATTCTGACAAAAGGAAGTCACCAGTGACCTTGGTGAAAACAGTTTCAGTGGAGTGACGGAAGTAGAAGTTGGATTCTAATGGATTGAGGAGATAATTGGAGCTGAGGAAATGGGAACAGGGAGCAGTTGACTCCCTGTTTGTGGAAAGGCAGAAAAGAGAAAGAGCATTAGCCTGAGTGGGTGGCAGGATTGAGAAAAGAATTTATTTATAGCAGCAGTTAAAAAATATTTGATTAATTTAAAAATAATAATAAACCCATCACTTCTTAACATAGCATGCTTTTATGAAAAATAACTATTTTTCAAAACAAATAATTCATGAAAAGAGTAGGATTGTTTTTCATTTTTTTCAAATTTCTTTAATGTCTGGCTTAGTAAAAGAGAACTGAGTTCTTATATCTGCTTCCACATCCAAGGTGTTACAATATGTTGTCTTCATTGAAGTAAATAAGAAATATCTGGCTTCACATAGATGTGTCGTTAGTAAAGGGAAGACCTTGTGGACTCCCTGAAAGGGCCTCAGGGACCCCCACCCCTGCAGTGGTTCTTTGAGAACCACCAATTTTTAGTATGGGAGGAAATATGAACATGCTTATATCCTGAACAGAAGAAGCCTCCCTAAATCATTTGGCATCACCAACCATTCAGTCCTTTTGGATTGATTCTCTTCCCCTGCTTTCCATGCAGCATTCTCTCTTGGTTGCCCTCTGATCTCTCTGTCTATTCCTCCCTAGTCTCCTTCATTCTCTCAACATGACCCCATTGTTTCTAAAGCTTTAACTGCTCTCTATATGTAGATGAATTTCAAGTCTCTCAGCAGAGGCAGAGATTTAAAATTCAAGAGAGTGAGGCATAACTGTTAGAATATACCAATATGGATAGAGGGTTCACCTTCTTAAGGAGCAGTGGTAGGTAGGATAGAGTTGTAAGGATAGATGTAGCTATAAATACATTTAGAAGAGTAGAGCCAGTTGATGGATTTCACCTCCATTAGCTTCAGTTTTCTCTGAAACAGCAGGAAAAAAAATACCTTCTGGGAATGAGGCTGCAGAATGGGACGGGGACTCATGAAAGTTCTTATTTCTATAGCTTATCTATATGCATACTGCAAGATGAGATGCTGGCTATGTGGAGGCTTAAGTGTTTCTGGAACCTGCATTTCTAGTGGAGTGCAGGGAATATCTTGAGCTGAATGTTTCACTCTAGGAGACTTTTCTACCACACTTTAGTCCAAATGAACCAAGTTAAAATGAACATCAAGGACAGCCTTGGTTGAAAGTAGAAATCAGTAAGAGTGTCCGGAGCCTGAGATGTGTGAGCACAATAAGGGAGGAACATTTCTTTTTTCCTTGTTTTAATAAGGTGATGTTTGTATGTGTATGTTTGATATATATTTGAGCCTTGGGTATTTGTAACACTAATTAGCAGGGCTACTTGGAAGGGAAGCTCTCCAAAGCCCAGGGTTTGGGATTGTGGCCTCCGCTTCTAGGGTGGGCATGCCTCCAAGTAGGTCTCTACTGTACTAGATTTTATATATTTAGGTTGGGAGAGCTTGCGTGTATGTCCATTTGCACGTGTATGCGGGAGGCAGAATCACTGCTTTGTTCAATAATACTTTGAGTGTTTTTGGTGTTCAAGTGTTTCTGGAAGATTAGAACAAACAAAAGTATAAATAAAAGGGAAAACTAAACCAGAAGTACCTTAGTTGCAGAAGAAAATTCAGTTTGAGAAATAGAAATACAGGAGAAGTAATATTTTCTCCAAATTTTTTAGTTCTTGTGCTTAAAACAAATTTAAGTGATTCAAGCAAAACTTTTTGGGGGGAGTGATTTAAAAATAAGATCTATTCCCATCAGTCTGGAATAGTATGGACCTTTCTCTGCCATAAACTTTTTACCCTAAAGATGAGAGCGTGCTTAAGTGCATCTTGGCATCTTTTCACTTTTCCACAGGAAAGTGTAGGTCTAGGATGAGGAGTTCCTGACTCACAGGCTGATTTGTAGGATAAACCCTTAATTTATAAAAAGCCTTTAACTCACTTGGCTTGCCAGCAAATGCCAAGAAAGTTTACCTTATTTTGATGAAATCTTGGAGCCGGAAGGAAACTTACAGGACATCTCGTTTAACATTTTTATTTTATAGCTTAAAAAACTAAAAACCGAGAGGTTGGAGGAATTCCTGAAATTCACATGAGTGGCTTACTGCTGAGATTTTTTTTCCAGTCCTGTATACTTTTCTTTACACCAGAGATCTAAGCTCCCTATTATAAAAATGCAGCAGCATGTTAAATTCTTCAGTGGCACAAACAAAATTACCATCATCTCTGTGCATTTGAGAGTCTGTTTAAGTATGATCGATTCATTTAGGTCTCTGTGGTTTTTTCTCCTTTTGGATCTCTCTCACTCACTAATCTATTTCCAATGTGTTTCTCTCTCTCTCTTCCCCCCTCTCTCTGAGTGTACACCATCCCCTCTGTTTCTCTGTCAGTCTCATCTTGAATACCTCATTCTGTCTCTGTTCCTTCATCTTCTCTTTCCCCTGCTCTCTTAACTGGTGCTAAGAGGTTCTATAGGAAGATTCTCTGCTTTTCCTTTTTATCTTCCATGTCCTTTCCATCTTTTTAGCTTTAGATGCTCTTTTTCTTAGATTACCTTCCTTCTGCTTTGGGTAACCTCTTTTTTCTTTGGGACTTTATCATCTGAACCTCACTTGATCTCATGTGTACTTTCTTTTCTATAATCTGGAGATCCATTTTGGACATCAGTTAACAAGGACATCTTTCTCACCTCATGTATCTCCTTTATCTTTGTTCCCTCTTTTTAATCTTTTGCCTCTTACATTCCAACATCTCCTATACTCTTTGTTTCTCCTTCTCATTTATCAAATCAAATATATTCCCTGTATTCAATTGTCTTCATTACTTAGAAACCCAAATGCACACCCATAAACCTTCTATCTTGAAAACAATGTTTTAGTTTCATTAAGCATCTAGGTTGGTAATATGATAATTCTCTATTCCATCTTGTAGGCATGGGTGTTAAACAGCCTATGATGATATGGTTCTCCTTTAAGCTATTAAGTTCGTAACAGTCATAAGCTAACTGGTGCTCTCAGGGTAAGAGCTCCTTTTTGTGCTGGTGACACAATAAAAACTGTTCAGGATGATATGGAAGGTACTCAGCAAACTTCATGAGTTATCCTGTGCCTGAGCCTCCAATAGATGTATATGTATATGATGGTGGAAATATTCCAATACTGTAAATAATAAAAAACAATAAATATGAGTGCACTAAATTAGTTCAAAAGATTGTATTATGCAATACCAAATCCAGCAAAATATTCTTTACGAGAGATAAAAACATAATGACACAAAGTTTGAAGTAAAGGGATGAAATAAGTTATACCAGACAAGTAATGAGAAGGATGATGCAGCAATATAAATATCAGAAAGAAGATACCATAAAGGAAAAAAATTCCCGAAGATATCATCATACAATGGTGGAGGCAACACTTCATCAGGAATATATAATAATCCTGATCCTGTATATATCTAAGAATATAGTCTCAAAGTATATAAAGAAGAAATCATTAGAATTTTAAGGAAATATTGACAAAATTCATACTTAGAAGAGGAAGTTATATTTTCTGAAGACTGATAAACAGACACAAAATTTAAAAGGCCATAAACAGTATAAAGAACAAAATTACAAAATAGATCTAATGAACATATATATATACACATATAAACATATTCACATATATAAATATAATTCTACACTCCACAATTAGAAAATGAACATTCAAGAACACATGAATATAAAAAAATTACTTCATGCTAGGCCAACAAGCAAGTCTTGACAAATGCTAAGAACTGATAACAAAAGGACTATATTAGTTTATTAAAATGTAATCAAAACAAAAAGATAGTCAAAATAACCCATAATAGACTTTTCTGTAATATAGTAGAGTTTTTTTCACCTGTTAACTAAACTTAAGACTTTATTTGGATTTCACTGGTTTTTCTGTTAATATCCTTTTCCTGTTCCAGTGTCCAACCCAGGTCAATATTTATATCTAAATACTTAAGAGATACTGATCTCTAGTTTCTTTTTTGTATTTTCTTCATCTAGTTTTGGTATAAGTGATGTATAAGTTTATGTTTAAAGTAATTATATGTTAAGATGTAAGTCTTCCATTTTATTGCTGTTTGTTTTTTCTGTTTCTCATTCCTGTTTCCCTCTTCTTGCCTTTCTGTGGGTTATTTGATCATTTTTAAGGATTCTGTATTTTATTTATAGAATTTTTGAGTATATATCTTTGTATAGTTTTTTTAGTGCTGGCTCTGGATATACAGATGTGACTTAACACACTCAACTTGTATCAACAAATGAATGTGTGGAAAGTTTCATTCCATTTAGATCCCTTTACTTTTCTTGCTTTTAAATATCATTGTCTTGAGTATTAAATGATGTTATAATTTTTGTTTCAATTATCAAATGTGATTTATAGAACTCATGGGGAGAAGGATATTCTATTGTATATTCTCATATTTCTGCCCTTTCTATTGTTCTTTCTTCCTTCCTAATGCTGCAAGATTCCCTCTTTTATTATTTTCTTTCTGTTTGGAAAAGTTCCTTCAGCCATTCTTTATGGATAGGTCTGCTAGTGACAAATTCTTTCAGCTTTCCTTCATTTGAGAATGTCTTTATTTCCCCTTCACTCCTGAAGGATAGTTTCACCAGATATAGAACTCACAGTTGAAATTTCTTTACTTCTAGCACTTGAAAAATGTTATGCCATTTCTTTTTGGCCTCCCTGGATTCAGATGAGAAATCTTCTGCCTCCATTTGAATTGATTTTCCCATATAGGTTGTTTCTCTTTGGCTGATTTCAAGATTATTTCTTTGTCTTTAATTTTTAGAAATTTAATTATAATGTGTCTTAGCATAGATTCATTTGGATTTATTTTGTTAGAGGTTGGTTTAGGCTTGAATCTGTAGGTTTATGTCTTTCTCCAAATTTAGAAAATTGTTAATTTGAATATTCTTTTAATCCCATGTTTTCCTTTTGGTCTTTTCTCTTTCTGGGCTTCAGTGATAGATATATTGGATCTTTTGTTATAATCCCACAAGTCCCTGAGGCTCTGTTAAATTATTTTAGTCTGTTTTCTCTCTGTATAAATTGAGTGACTTCCATTGATATGTCTTAAAGCTTACTGATTCTTTTCTCTG
Organism: Lepilemur ruficaudatus; assembly: GCA_963574885.1. Lineage (NCBI taxonomy): Eukaryota > Metazoa > Chordata > Mammalia > Primates > Lepilemuridae > Lepilemur > Lepilemur ruficaudatus. Next base: position 64,656 of record CAUYRT010024146.1, on the reverse strand, counting down.
TCTTCTCCATTGTGCTGTTGAGCCCATTTATTACGTTTTAAATTTTGGTTATATTTTTGGCTCTGTAATTTCCATTTGATTCTGTTTTATAACTTCTCTTTCTTTGCTGAGATTTTTCTACTTCTTTTACTTGTTTCAAGAGAATTTGTAACAGCTTGTTGAAAGAACTTTTATCAAGGCTGCTTTAAAATTCTTGTCAGATAACTCTAACATCTGATTCATCTTGATGTTGGCATCTGTTGATTGTCTTCCCTCACTCAAATTGTGATTTTCCTGGTTCCTTGTATAATGAGTGATTTTTAGTCATATCTTGGACATTTTGGTTTGTGTTAGGAGACTCTGGATCCTATCAAATCTTTTATTTTAGCAGGAAGTCTCCTTGTTTAGGCTTATACAGATTCTTTAGTGTCACAGGATTTTTTCTTTTCTAATTTTAAAAGCTCTTTATATATTAAAAATACATTCCTTGGGCCATTACATTTCAAAACTTAGACAAAATAATTTTATTCCAAAATACAAATTACCAGAATTGAAATACCAAATATCAATAAACTAAAACTCATTAAAGGAATTTACTCAGCAGCCAAAAATTTATCCATAAAAATGTCCTAAATAGCCCATTGCTTCCACCAAACAAAATATAGACACCAATCCTAGATGTTTTTACAAATGAGGTCTACCAAAATTTAGAGGAACACATAGTACCTATCTTTTAAAAACTGTTGTAGAGAATAGAAATCATAGGAGGATTCTCCAATTCATTTTATGTGTTAAATAAGAAATGATGGGACGAGGTCTTAGCATAAAATAAAGCACAAGGTTATGTTTTGTCCCTGTATCTCAAGTGATACAGCAATTTTCACCCTTATATCTGCTATAGTATCAACTGATATTGCAGTGCTGGCAGTGAAAATCCAGACTTCTTCAGATGCTTGAAATTATACCTCTAGCTTTTTCTCTTTTGGGCAACTAAGGAGGCATCTGGTTTTTGGACTGACCAGTGAATAATCATGTAGCAGCCTTCTAGCCCTGCAGAAACACTAAAGTTTACACAAAGAAAGAAATCACATGGCTTCTTCATGACCAAGATCTACAAATCTATGTATCTCTTTGCCAGCAGACTATTAGCTCTGTGGGTTTTTTTTTTTTTTTTTTTAATTCTTGGCTGCTCTTATCTTCAGTTAACACTATGACACTGTATTTGCTATTGTGCCATTCTATGCTTTTGCTTAAAATAAATAAGTCTTCTCTTGTATGAGACCTGGTGGTTGGGATTGTCATTTTTTATTTTAACAAATCCATTAACAGGAAATATATCCCATATTCAAAGAACATAGGATATATCTTAGAAAGAAGAATATATCCTAGAATCAAGTGGAAATTTTACAATTGCATAATAAAATAACCAAAAGAAACTCATCAGAATGGAGAGGACAGAGGAAAGAATCAGTGAACTTGAAAAGAGAACTGTAGAAATTACTCAGTCTGGACAAAGAGAAAAGAGACTGAAAATTGAGCAGAAATTCAGAGACCTGTGGGACTATAACAAAAACTCTCAGAAGGAGAGAAGAAAGGTGATGAAACTGAAAAAGTATTCAAAGATACAATGGCCAATTAATTTCTTTCTATTTTTAGTAGAGACAGTGTTGATCATTTTTTCATATGTTTGGTCATTTGTATATCTTCTTTTGAAAAATGTTCATGTCTTTTGCCCATTTTTTGATGGGGTTATTTGGTTTTTTTTTTTTTTTTTTTTTTGCTGATTTGTTAGAATTCTTTGTAGATTCTGGATATTCTTTGTCAGAGGTATAGCTTGTGAATATTTTCTCCCATTCCATAGGTTGTCTGTTTACTCTGTTAATTATTTCCTTTGTTGTACAGAAACTTTTTAGTTTAATTAAGTTCCATTTATTTATTTTTATTTTTGCCGTATTTGCTTTTGGGGTCTTAGTCATAAATTCTTTGCCTAGGCCAATGTTCAGAAGAGTTTCTCCTATGTTTTCTTCTAGAATTTTTATGAAGTCAGGTCTTACATTTAAGTCTTTCATCCATCTTGAGTTAATTTTTGTATATGGTGAGAGATAGAGATCCAGTTTCATTCTTCTGCATTTGCCTATCCAATTTTCCTAGCACCATTTATTGAATAAGATATCCTTTCCCTGGTATATGTTTTTGTCTGCTTTGTTAAAGATCAATTGGTTGTAGGTGTATGGTTTTATTTCTGGGTCTCTATTCTGTTCCATTGATCTATGTGTCTATGTTTATACTACTACCATGCTGTTTTGATTACTGTGGCCTTGTGGTATGATTTTAAGTCAGATAATGTGATGCCTCCAGATTTTTTTTTCTTAGGATTACTTTTTCTATTTGGGCTCTTTTTTGATTCCACATGAAATTTAGGATTTTTTTTTCTAATTCTATGAAAAATTACATTGGTATTTTGATAGGAATTGCAATGAATCTGTAAATCACTTTGGGCAGAATAGGCAGAAAATCCCCAAATTTGGCAAAAGACACAAACCTACAGATTCAAGAAGCTCAGAGAGTGAGTGAATCGTAAACTTGGTAAACACAAATAAATCCACACCAAGACATCATAATCAAACTTCAGAGAAGTAAAGACCAAGAAAATATCTTGAAAGCAGCCAGAGAGAAATGACATATTACCTATAGGGGAGAACTAATTTGAATGACAGGGGATTTCTAATCAGAAATCGTGGAGGCTGGAAAGAAATGATACATTTTTCAAGTATTGAAAGAAAAGAATTGCCAACCACAAATTCTACACTCAGTGAAACTATCCTTCAGGAATGAAAGGAAAGACATTCTCAGACTAAGAAAAACTAAAAGAATTTGCCAATGGCAGACCTACCCTTAAAGAAATGGCTGAACAGCTGAGTGTGGTGGTGCATGCCTGTAATCCCAACTACTTAGGAAGCTGAGGCAGGAGAATTGCTTAAGCCCAGTAGTTCAAGACCAGCCTGGGCAACATAGTGAGAGCTTGTCTCATTAAAAAAAATGGCTAAAGGAAGTTCTTGAAACAGAAAGAGAATACAAGAATCTTAAAAAAAACAGAAAGGAAGGAAGAGCAAAGGGAAGAACAAAAATATGGGTACATACAGTAGACTACCTTTCTCTTCTTGAGTTTTCTATATTATATTTGACAGTTGAAGTAAAAGTATATAACATTTTCATGTAGTCCTTAATGTATGTAGAGGAAATTTTAAGATAATTATATTATAAATGGGGAATGGTAAAGGAGCTTAAAGGAAGGTAAGGTTTCTACATTTCACTTGAACTGGTAAAATTTCAACACCAATAGACTGATAAGTTATGATTGTATAATGTAATACTTAAAAAAGCTACTAAAATTTTATTTATGTATGCAACAAATTTCATGGACCTCAAGGGCATTATGCTAAGTAAAAAGAGCCCATCTTAAAGGGTCACATACTGTATGATTCAATTTATATGATATTCTCAAAATGACACAGTTAAATTGATGAACACGTTAGTGGTTGCTAAGGGTTAGGGATGGTGAGGTGGGTGGGTATAACTCTAAAGGGGTAGCATGATAGAGATTTTTGTGGTGATGGAATAGTTCTGTATCTTGGTCGTAGTGGTGGTTACACTAATCTATACATGTGATAAATGACATAGAACTATATATGCCATTCAACCAATGTCTGTTTCCTGGTTTTAATATTGTATTATAGTTATATAAGATGTAACCATTGGGAGAAAGTGGGTGTGGGGGACATGGGATAAACCTCTCTATTATCTTTGCAACTTCTTGCAAATCTATGGTTATTTCAAAATAAAAAAAATGTTAAACATAGGAAAAAAGCCCTCACATTTGTTTGGTGAAAATATTTTGTTTTGATTTTATTTATTTATTTATTGGTTTTAAGGCAGGGTCTCACTCTGTTGCCTGAGCTAGAATGCAGTGGTATCATCAGAGTTCACTGCAACCTGAAACTCCTGAGCTCTAGCGATCCTTCTGCCTCAGCCTCCCAGTTAGCTGGGACTACAGGTGTGCTCCACCACATCTGGCTAATTTTTTCTATTTTTTATAGAGATGGGGTCTCGCTCTTGCTCAGACTGGTCTCGAACTCCTGGCCTCAAGCAATCCTCCCACCTCGGCCTCCCAAAGTGCCAGTATTACAGGCATGAGCCATTGTGCCAGGCCTTGTTTTTATTTTAATTTACATTTAATAACTAATTTTTTTTTCAAAATGGAATACTATTTTAGTTTTTTTCCATTTTTGTGAAATTTATCTGTCACATAGAAATCTTGGATGGCAGTAGTAAATTAAAACAGGAATTTTCTCTCCTAAATGTTATTTTGCCATTTGAATCACCAAAGTTTTGATATAGGAGCTATTGGTGACATTATTTATAGGAGAGGATGATATGACTGTCTCATCCTCATCTTACTCCACTTCAAGCAGGACTGCTTTGTGGGCTTGCTTTCCAGTAGGAATGCTAAAAACATTCAAATCTCTCATTATGCCTGCCTTACCCAATGACCTAATTTTATGAGTTGGTTGGCTGCAGTCAGAAGTACATTGGTAAGCTGTGGAATGAAATTCTCCCTACACAAGGTTAAGTAGCCTATATGATTCTCTTCTTTGTAACCTTGACTAACTGAACTTGGATTAACTGCACATTTTCTCTTGTGACTATCACGCTTTCCCCTAATTAATCAAATTTTCCGGAAGCTCTATCTGTACAACTAACTAGACTAGATCTCTCTTCAGACGTGGGAATAGAAATTACTCTGAGAATCTTGATTGTGTTACTGATTTGCATAGTGTTAATGATTTGTATGTTAATGTGATGGGGAGGCCGAAGGACTGCATGTCAGTAGAACGTGTTTCCTGTTTCCACTTCTGGAGCCATGCAGGGTCAGCTGTGCCCTCTTTTTTGGGTTTCTCTTTAGTTCCTTTTTTGTTTTCATTTTATGGCTAGAATTTAGTTCCAACTAGTATTTATTTGAAAGATGACTTTGAGCTCTCTGCTACTATATCAGGTTCTTTTACTATATCGTCTCATTATCCCAAACAGTAGCCCTTTATTTTAACTAAAAACTTGGTATTTCAGTATTCTGTCATGTTGGCATTATGTTTAAATGCCAAATTAAAAATTAAAAATTTGACTAATGCTGTCAAATACATTCTATATGATACTCAGGACATTTACCTTAGCTTGATACAATAGAATTATTAAATATGCCTTAAGAGACTTAATATCATTTCAATGCATACAATGAAGGGAATTCAGGAACCAGAGTCAAGAAGCTCATCTGTTGAAAAAAAAATTATATAAGATAGAGTAAACCTGACATAGAAAATTTTCATCCTACTATTTGCTTACTTTATTCCTCTAATGTTTATCTTTGAGGAAGTTTATATCTCAAGTATTATTATAGATGTAGGAATAAAGGTGAGATGAACGATAGTATATTCTGAGGTCTATGTAGTGGTTAAATAATAATGAAACCACATAGTTTATCATGGTAAGGCAAACACATTTAGAAATGTATTATTGTTATTATTATCATTATGACAGTGTTGAGAGGGGCTCAATTAATCAATCAAGGGTGTAGCCATCTGATAGAAAGATGGGATTTGTAATAAGAGGTTTACTATTGGGTGGCAGATGTGGCAGACAGCCCAGACAACAAGCTTGGAATAGTGAACTACACATCCCACTGGCAACATTTATGGCACCGGAAGTGGTATCCATATACACATATCTACTTGAAGGAGTTTGGAAAAGGGGGAAAAAAGAGCCTGTGAATGCTGTTATTAAGCAGTTTACCCCCAAATTATGAGCCAGATTTCAAAATGCGCCCATAATTTGAAATCCAGTTTTGTCTTTTTACAAATGCTAATAATGTAACATGCACTACTTGTATTTTAATATATACAATTGTAATAGTATAATTATAGATACATTTTGATTCAATAAATTAGCTCTTATGTAGTGTAGTGTGTAGGCAGCCTCTAAGTTGGCCACTAGTGATCTCTGCCTCCTGGTATCTGTGCTTTTGTATGATTTCCTCCCCTTGAGTATGGGCTGGACTGACTGACTTGCTTATAATGAATAGAATGTGGCAGAAGTAATGGGATGTCACTTCTGATATTTGGTTATAAAAAGACTATGGCTTCCATCTCAGGATGCTCTCTCTTGACTGCTCTTTCTGGCGTGTATTAGTCTGCTTGGGCTGCCATAACAAAATAATACCATAGACTGGGTGACTTAAACAACAGAAATTTATTTTCTCATAGTTCTGGAGGCTAGAAATTCCAGATCAAAGTGCTGGCCAATTTGATTTCTGGTGGGGGCTCTCTTCTGGGCTTGTAGGTGGCTGCCATCACTCTGTGTGCTCACATGGTATTTTTTATGTGTGTGCACACTGAGACTTGGGGGTGAGGGAAAGAGAGAGAGAAAGTGAGCAAGAGAGAGAGAGAGAGTGCTAGCACTCTGGTGTCTTTTTCAATAAGGATATTAATCCTATAGGATCAGGGCCTTACTCTTATGCCCTTATAACTGTAATTACTTCCTTAGAGGCCCCATCTCCAAATACAGCTACATTGGAGGTTGGGGATTCAGCATATGAATTTTGAGGGGACACAAACATGCAGTCCGTAACATGGGAGGCAACTCTGTGGAGAGGCCAATGTTAGTGAGCTTGGAGGTGGTCTTCTACAGCTTTCCAACAGCCACATGAGTGATCTTTGAAGTGGATTCTCCCCCAGTGGAACCTTGAGATAACTACAATGCTGGCCAATACTTTAACTGTAACCTCAAGAGAAACTGAATCAATACCACCCAGCTAAGCTGTTCCTAAGTTGACCCTGGTTGATCACAGAAACTATGAAATAGTGTTTGTTTTCAGCTGCTACATATGGGATAATTTGTTAGGCAACAATAAATAACTCATACATGTAATATTATTAATATTTAATATTTGACTCTTCAATTCCTAGATCAGAAGCTTCAGAAGTAGGATATATTATTAAGAGGGTCTGATTATCAGCAAGAAGTGGAAGAATAGGGAATGTGAAAAGGAACTAACAACTTTCCCATTATTTACAGTCTTCTTTCTAGAAATGATTTATATAATCTGTAAATATCTTGATGGGTATAATGATTTTATCTGACTCAGGGATTATGTGTTTTATGGGAGCTACCTGTAGGACCTTTGATTCTACAAATGCATTCTGAATAGAATGCATGGAAATTCTTTGTTATTATAGGATTTCATGGATGCAGTTATCATTGAGTAAAATTTTTTACAAACGATCACCACATGGTCTACAGGGATGAACATTTGATAGCCAGCAAGAAGTAGAAGTTGGCAAATGAACCGTTTACAATTACAGTGCTGCCCAGCAGGCCCCAAATCTCCTGAATGTCCATCATAAGGATCCATTTGCTTCAAGCCTCTTAAAACTGTGGAGTACCCCAGCTCCATTGGCATGCTGGAGTAGTTACATTCGTAGCCAATTAGCAGGGTGGCACACACTCCGCCAAGAAGCCCCAGTCTCTATAGACTCGGTATAGAGAGTGAAATTAGCTGAGACAAATACCTGTTAATCCCTTATTCTTGGCTGGCATGGAGCGCCTACTGTGCAGTGCTAATAGTTCTGGGAAATCCCAATTCCCAGTGTCAAGAGTTGAACAGACTAAGTCTGTTAAATGAAGAAATTTACAGCGCATTAGCTTTGATCAAGAAATTCTAGGTGCAAGTCTCTTACACAAATGAAGGCTGCTTGGGAATACAGGTCACTCTTTCTGGGAAGCTATTTTTGAAGGAGTTGATCTTCACTCTCTTTCCCATGCCAGAGCCAGGGGCAGAAAAGTGGCAGTTTGAGTGGCTGGACCTGGAGGCAGTAGAAAATAGTATTATTTAGACAGGAGGAGAGAATTGAGTGACTATACCAGAGTTTCATCCAAGGGAGCTTGAATGTGGTTTTTGAAAATGGGAAATTTGTGACAAAAATTGCCGGAGTCCTTACAGCTTCCAGTGAAGGCTCGTTTATACTTATATGTGTAAGCCGCGCCCTCTGCTGGCTGGATCAAGCCATGTCCCTGTTCTCCCCCACTTTCCTGGGAAAAACGTGTTGTATTTTCCCATCTACATTATGTTTTCAGTTGCATTCTATCAGCCCGTTGCTGTCTATGCAAAGAATGAGGCAAGCAGAATTTAAATCGTGGCTTGTACCATGCTGCCTGTCACTCAAAGTTCTGCATAGCGGTTGTCAGAGAAGGGTGAAAGATTTGGGAGTTCTTGGGGATGTACTATAAATTTTTAGATTCTGATTCCTTGGCTAAGTTCACAGGCATCCAGGTTCATTTTTTTTTTTGGTGTGTGGAAGATCTCTTAATGTAACCTTTGTTCTGATGTGGAAGGCAAAAAAATCTTTTGTACGAGGAAATGCTTTTAATTCAGACAAGCTTTTAATTCTTGGTTACATGAAATATAAGGGAATTTGGTGATTGCCCTCAATCTTGAGATAAAGGCAATGGAGAGAGGAAGAATCACAGTGAGAGAAGAGGAGGGTGGGCTGATGAGGCCAGGGAAAGGAAGAACAGATGATCTTATCCTCGAGTGTGTGGTATAACCTTGGGTCTAGGAGGAAAGATGATTTACATTTTGACCTGTCAGTGAAGGGAAACCAAAAGATATTGTGCAACTGACAATTTGTAAAGAGATTCTCGGGGTAAAGCACTATTTATTTTTTTTTCCAAAAAAGGAAGAAAGAAGTATCCATTCTAGGGAAGGCAGAGGAGAAAATACAGCCCTGTTCCCCTGAGATGAGCTAAGCCTGCCATGAGGAGGGGAGGTGGTAGATGGTGCTGTAGAATTTCATTTCTGGAAAGACGTATTCAAAATGTAGCCCGGGATGTTTGTGAAAATGAACCTGCATCATCCTAATCCCTCTAGACATTGACAAGCATCATTTAACCCTCTCCTCCCACCCCCTGCACAGAGGTTGGCATTGTTTGGCGTCATTGGCAGGACTAAAACCTATGACAAATAACACAGGTGCTTTTATAAACTGGGATTAAGTCACAGTTAGCAGAGATGTACAGCTGAGCTGTTTAGATAACCCTCTCCCTCCTCCGGTCGGCTTTCGTTGATAAAAGCATTCCGTAATAATGGTGGTCACTGTATGCTCATTTTGTTAATCCCAATTCATAAAAATCAAATCTACAGTAAAGAAGTGTCTACTGATGTTAGGCCTTGGAAAACTCTCTTTCAGGCTGAGATTATGTATGGCAGATGTTAAGCCCTTGTGACAATATGGATTCCAGCTACTCATGTTTACCAAGAGCTAGAGATCAGGACCTATGCTGGTATTCTACAATAAAATATTATGGCGATTACATGGGGACACTCTGCAGACATGTTTAATCTGCAATTTGTATGCAGTATAACATTGCTGATACCTTTTAGTTGCTCTAAGCCCTGAGTAATTAAAAAAACATGCATTTTGCTTACCATTTTGATTTTGAAGATTGTATTCTGGCAATTTTTCTTATATGTGCAATATATTCAGGTTAATGATTGCGTGCTAACCCAATCTGTATTAATTTGAGAGTTGTCCTTTGTATACCAAAGTGTTTATGAATAACTCACCACAGTCATGGTTCAAAGCATGGGTTGCAGAGTCAAACATACCTGAATTTGATTATAGTAGATGTGTGATCTTAGATAAGTTATTTCATGTCTTTCGATCTTAGTTTCTTTAATTATAAAATGGGGATAATTATAGTACCTACTTATGCAGTTTTAAGGATTTAGTTCAATTACGCATAAAAGTTTAGTTCAATTCTTGGCCCACATAACTTGTAAAAACGTTAGCTGTGTAACTAGTATATTAAATAGAAAAGACTCTTGGGATGAAGTCAGAAAGCATTATATATATATATATATATATATATTTTTTTTTTTGGTCTCCCATTGTTCCTTTACATTTTATTTTGTGGAAAAAGTTCTTCTCCAGCCACGGCATAAAAATTTGGTCAAGCCTCAAGATTTCCTGGCTACTCACAGGAAAAAGAAAGTTCTAATGTGACTTTAATTTGCAAGCCCAGTCTCAATTCAGATAACATTATTGAATCACAGATATTCCAAGCCTGAGTTAAAGTTAAAATTCTTTTTTCCTGCTTCTCCTTCCCCAGCTTGCTACCCACAGTTTCTGACCTCTTTGAGGTTGGAACATGGGAAAAGAGGAGGGGAAAGAAGAGCAAAAAAGTTATTTGTTGGCCCTGTTTCAGAGTGGCTTTGTGATCTCTGGTCAAATGTTTAAAGATGATTGTCTTGTGGCATTTTTGTGGATTCTGCAGGTATCCCCTACAGGACCCCCTTGATTTGAGCAGTGCTCCCATCCCTTCTTGGTCTCTGCCCTGTTGACACACCCCACAGCCTCCTAATCCTGGAGGCTCTGTCTGCAGTCAGCAGGCTTCCCTTTTGGGCAAGGTTGACATCTGGTCCCTGGGATTTATACACATTTGACCTGACACTGGAAGGGAGGGAGTATAGTTACTTCGCAGATATAGTCCTTTAACCTAATGTCTCCAGTCACATTGGCTTTCTAAAGTGTGAGTCAACCACCAGTTCACTGTGTGCCATCTGCTGTTGAATGCATATTTATGATAGATCTTTCAGTGAGGCCATGGAGCCTATCTCATCTGACTTGGGGATAGGAGATAGTACCCCAACCCATGCCATCTCCTTGGAAGGCACAGTGGTGAGACTCAGAATTCTGCCTTCTTCAAAAGGCCAAAATTTATCTGTCTTACAAATTATCTTAATTTCCAACACTCTCCTTTTATATCCTTGATGTAGATGAGATATCTGATATTTACTCTCCTACTTTGCAATTTCTTTATGGTGGTCTATCTTACAAATCACTTTGGTATCTGATGTTCAAGTGTCTCATTTGAAACTCCCAATTAAACATTCTCTTATGGCTTCTGTTATCTATATGAAAGAAATCTGATTTGATTTTTATTTTTCTCTCATCTAGTCCCCTTTGTGACCAAGCAGTATATGTTTAAAGGTAAAAACATAACCTCTTTTGGAGAAATTTAATGCTCTAAGTAATTTTCCCAAGTGCTATCAGTTGGCCAGTTATTTTAATATTAGCCACAGAGAATATGCTGCTTAAGGAAAATGTATTGGTTTGCTATATTTTCAAGGTATATTTCAAGGAGTTTTATTGCATTTGAGTGTTTCAGAAATATGGAAATATGCAAAATTGTCTAAAAGGTTGTTATTGCAGTGTTGCTTATAATAATGAAAAATGAAGACAATGTAAATGTCTAGAACTAGGTTAGGGTATTGGCTAAATTGAATAGCAGAATATTAAGCTATTATTAAAATGATATTGTAGAAGAATATTTAATGACGTGAAAAGATGTTCATTTTTCATAGCACATTGTAAATGAAAAAATGAAAAAATGAGAAATAAAAACCTATGCATAGTATAATCTTATCTTGGTAAAAATATGCATATCTACACATGGAAAAAAAAGACCAGGATGATATCCACCAAAATGTAAATAGGGCTGTTATGTAAACTTTTTTGTGTGTACATTATGCTTCCAATAAAAAGTTTAAAAAATACCTATGGATCTGATATCTTAGTAATGAGATTATAGGTAATTTTTGTGTTTTCTTTCTGCCTGTGTTTTCTAAATTTCTTAAGCACATATTTTTCATAATATTTAAAAGGTAAATGTTATTTAAAAATAATACTTGGGTACTTCCATGATGTCCTGGTGTAGGATTCGCAAGCTGACAGGGCACAGTGAACTAAAAAATGTCATTACAAAGGCTCTGGGCTTGCTGGGGGCTCCTGTGGGTAATCTTCAACACTCAAGAGGTAGGCTCAGGTCACTCACAGCTCACTCACTATCATCCTAGGGTAGAATCTTCTAAGTGCTAGTGCCTGGACCCAAATTATGGAGCTTGTTGTTGGGTTTCTAGAACTGTGTGGAAAACAGAAGCTACTCTGAGCATGTGTGGTGGTACTTCATGAGTCAATTCCTGATCAATGATTTTCAGCTTCAGTGAAGCAGAGACTGAGGTGGAACCAACAGTCCAGCCAATTATTTTGTCATTGCCCAAGCTTAGTTCTCTAGTTCATGGAAGCAAAAAAATAGCATAATTCTTTGCTGAATGTTCCCAATATCTGGAGGAGCTGGGAAGGAGAAGAGTAAGAAAGATTTGGCGGGAGAGGGAAGGTGGCATGGCCCAGACCTTTGTGCATTTATTATGCCATGCTACCCACTCCCTAAAGCCCTGAAAGTTTACTATTCACAGCCCCAGAAAGGAGGTGGGGGTCGAGGGTGGTGACAAAGGAAAACTTTATGCCATATTTAGGAGCTAGGGATTTATAGAATAGGGACCCTTGAGGGATTTTAAGCTGGAGAGTGACATGGTCATATTTGCTTTTGTGGTCATTTTGAGTTTAAGAGGAAAAGATGAAGGTATGAAGATCTTTCAAGAAGTTGTGGTAAGTCCAGGCCTGGATTTGAGTGGTGGGAATAGAGATGGAGAGTAAGGAGCAGACTTAAGTAATGCTTACAAGATGGTATTGATGACAACACTTGGTGGCTGGATGTGTGGCCTGAAAGAGGATGATGTATCTAGGAGATTTCATGGTGAATTATGTGGAACAGGAGATGCATTAACTGGGATAAATGTAAATCATAGTATGAGTTTCATTCAGTCTTTTGAAAATATGGAATGACTGCCACTTAGCAGGCACAGGGTAAATGTTTGTTGACTCTGTGAATGAATTTTTGTCTAATAAAGGAGTGGAGCTAGGCTGTTCATGTAAATGTATTGCACAGCATAATTGTAACTTAGCTATAAAACCAAAAGGGCTATTTTTAAAAACCAGTCTCCTTTTCAATATAGTGGGTTTTATATGCTGCCTTAGCTGGTCAACGTAGGAGGGTCCCTCCGAGCTGGGGTAGTGATCCCAGTGGGTGGATGACAGGGAAACACAGTAAAAAGGGCTTGTCCAAGTGACCACTTTCTTGGCTCACATTTAGTTTAATCCCTGTGCAGTCACACTCTGCCAACAGTATTGCTGTGAAAATGTAATAGTCTCGCTAAAAGTGGCTTTGTGTGTGTGGGCAGTGGAATAGAGAATTAGAAGACCTTTCTAGGATGCGATTTCAACCATGCAAATGAACACTTGCCCATGAACCTGGAATTTAAAAGAGGTTCTTTACTCCTTTCTGCTGAGTTTCATGGGAATTAGGATTTGCAAGATAGGTTAGTGAGTGGTTTGGATCAATATAGCATAGCTCTAAGTGGGAATCTGAGGCCACTGTCACTGGGTATCTACGTTGGAGCTAGAATTATCTAGTTTAATTGTATACATTTATCAGGCTAACCAGGTAACTATCAAATCAATGAGAATGATGACCTTTTCTGTGTATACACAGCCTATGTGTGTTAGCCTGAAGGAATATGACTACTTTGAACCAAATGATAGTGGGTTAGTTCAGAGAAGTTGGGGGAAGAGTAATGAGTTCAGTGTTTTAAGGACTACTGACTTTCTACAGGGAGCTACAAATGCATGTGGGATTTAATTAAAACATTAACCCAACTGTGAGCTCTGTTATTGAATAGAAGAGGAAACAAATTGACAAGGTAGCTCATTTTTGAACAAAGCAACTGGCCCATGATGATATTATTTTGATGTATCTGGAATTATCATAATAGCAAAGTCCAACAATAAATAGAAAAATGAATGGCAGTGAGAATCCAACAGAGACCATTTCTCTAAAAATAGGAGTTAGAATATGCACCATTGTATTCACAGTATCATTAAAATATGAATAAACAGCAGCAACTTTTTATTATACAGTGAAAGAACCTCCTACAGGGTACTGAAAATTGAGTGGCATGTGTGTAATAAATTAAAACCAATAAGAAATGGCTATTTACCAGGATGCAGGAAGGGCTCAGAGAATAATGGGGGTTTAGCCAGGGACATAAATGGAACTGATTGATTATTAGGTGAGATTTTAAAGGTTTAAAAGTTTTTAATTATATGGCGAAAGTTGGGATGGGAGGAGAGGGAATGGTCAGAAAGACTGGAGTTTAGCTGGTGCTAAATTATGAAGGGCCACATTTTAGTAAGTTAAGATGTTTGGGCTTTATCTTGAGGGAATCTACTCTGAGATTTTAAGCAGGAGACAAACAATATCAGTTAGTTTTGGCTGCATAACAAACTATGCCAAAACTTAAAGGCTTAAGACTTTTATTATTTATCATGAATCTGTGAATGGGCTGGGCTGTTCTTTGGTCTAGGCCAGCTCAGCTGGGGCTGAACGGTTTAGCATGGCCTCACATATCAGGGACCTCAGGTGGCTTGGTTGGGATCTCTCTCCACATGGTCTCTCATCGTCCAATAGGCTATCTCAGGCTTGTTTTCATGATGGCTGAAGGGTTCCCAGCAGAAAAAGAGGACAAGAACCAATGTGTGAGCACTTTCAAAGCCTCTGCTTGTGTCCGGTTTGTTAATGTCCCATCGGCCAATGCAAGTCACATGGCCAAGCTCAGATTCAAAAGGGTAGAGAAATAAACTCTACCACTTGATGAGAGGAGCTATAAATATTGTGGCCATTTCCCTCCAGCTATCACAATTGGATTTGCATTATAGAGAATGGACTGGAAGATGGCAAGCCCTCAGGAAGAAGAGGTAGGCGGCAGTTGCAGAAATCTAAGAGAGCAGCAATAATAGATAGTGGCAATAGAGATAGATGTTGAGAATTCAAGAAATACTTAGAAGACAGAATTAACAGTCCTTGGCAATTAAGGATATGTGTGTGTGTGTTGGTGGGGTGGGTGTGGGTGTATGTCTGAGTGGGGAGTACATTTGGAAGCAAGGATGCCATTCATGTTTTTGGTTTGAGCTTCTGAATGGAATGAGATTTATAATAGTCCTTGTATGGGGATTCTTTATTGCTATATTTATGTATTTGTAGCTGAATTAGACTAGCCTAAAAGGTTTAATTTCTATTTGAGCCTATAGCTAAATGTGAGAAAGAGAATTAGAAGTACAGATATTACTAGGCAGAGAAGATGAAGATAGCTTTCACCTATTCAGACAAACACAATGATTTTCCTAGTCATTAATAAAAGTCCTGTGGACATTGATTGTACATATGCTGTGAATTAAAGGAATGAATTATTTTATGGATAATTGGCTCAGTTAGTCAACTATTTATGGAACACCCTCTATGTCCAAGTTATTGGGCTAAGTCCTAAGAGTAGTTTGAAGAAACATAAGCTGTTGACTTTATTCCCTTTGTGTTGGGGAATGAGCCAGGTTTACAGTACCTAGAAAAAGGTTTCTCATAATTCAGACTTGTAGGTAAGTGTCAAATCAGTGAGAATGACAGTGAGGTCTTCAGAAGTCCTGAGGAAGAAGCAGAATTCAAAATTCAAGCTGTTTGGGTAGGAACTAAATGAGTATAATGTATATTATGGAAGGTGGGTCGATTTTAAGTTCATTTCTTACAAAAAGTTGATGTGTTTGGGCTGAATTACTTTCACAACTGAGTTATGAAAAAAAAAAAGACTCCAATAGGTTTCTTTCAATGTAGGATGCTTTATTGCTAGCTCTCCTGCTTTTACCTAAACTTCTATGTAAAGGTTTACTTAATAGTCTTAAAATGTTTTTCTTTATAATGCTTATTTGTTATAGTGAAAATGTAGCCCACCATCTCTGGTTTTTTTTTTTTTCAAATTATACAAAATGATGTGGAGGACTGAAGCAACTATCTGAGTAATTTAGCTTTCCACAATTTAGGTTAAAAATGTAGCTAAGATTTTGTATAAAATATCCAAATAACTAAGGCATATATATATTTTTCTCATTTTGTTTTCTAGATAGCAGTCATAGGTTAACATTGGGTCAGAGCTTCCAATGTGGCTTTGGTTTTTTCTCTCTAATTTTTCCATTGTAGTAATGTAGACACTGTCCACATTGAAAAGGAGATTGGAGTAAAAGTAAAAATGCTTTGGTATTTGCACCTGATGATTAGGGCACCTTTGTTTCACTTCCTAAGGAAAAAGAAAGTCTCTATAATATTTTGGCCATTCCTGCCACTGCTAATGGTGGTGATAAAGAATCAAATAATGATTGCAAACATTTTACATGCCTTTTCTCACTCAGTGCTCACAACCCTGCAATGTAGGCCCTATTTTCTCTGCACTTTACAAAAGATGAAACTGAGAAACTGAGTGGCTAAGATACTTGCCCAAGGTCACACAGCTGAGAAGTGACAAAACCAAAACTAGAGCCTGTGGAAGATGGGATTATTGTTCAAAAACACTCTTGTTCTTACTCACACCTTCAGGGGAGAAGTATATATACTTGCTCACCCCACTGATGTTAGATGTGGCTTTGTGACTTGCTCTGTATGGTGGGTAGAGTGTACTTCATTACTCATTGTCATTGAGCTTGGCCATGGACTTGCATTGGCCAATGGGATATTAGCAGAAATGATGCAAGCAGAGATGTGAAATGTGTTCATGTGGGTGAGCTTGTCCTCTTGCATTTCTGCTATTGTCATGAGAAGAACACGCCCTAGTTAACCTACTGATCCAAAGAAGAGAGACATGTTGAGCCATGATTTAGACCCAGCCAACAACTTGGAGCCAAGCCCAGCTCACACACAGATGTATAAGAAATAAATGATTGCTGTTTTAAGCTACTGAGATTGATGCAGTTTGTTACGTAGCAATAGCTAACTGATAAAGAGACTAAGCAGTCTAAATCTAAGAACCAGCACTATTAATCAGTACCAATGCATCGCATTCAGGGTTATTCTTAAATTGACATTTCTAAAACAGTGAAATCAGGAAGTGCCAGTTATCCCAAATAATTAACTGTAAGTAATAGTATGTTTTAGGTACAATTAGAGAAGTATTCTCCTTGGAAGTTACATGTTTTCATATCCTTTTCTTTCACATCTTTTAAAAATTAAAAACACAGATACTCAGTTTTGTTTAATGTTCAGTTTATATAGCTTATATGTACATGTCTTGGCCCTCAGCTTCCAGATGTAATCCACTTATGAGTTAAGGAACATGTCTGCCACTCTGAAATAATATCTGAGATGGATAAGTGAACACATTTTGAATGACACAAATGGTTCCCATCCACAGAAAAGCAATGACAGGGAAGAAAATAGAAAACTGGATATTTACAATAAAAATAACAACGCAAAGAGGTTTGTTCTGCACCGATGGGCCAGAGATGTAAAATTTAGATAGAGATGTGGACAATAGCTACCTGAGCAATGACAGACTTTGTTTTTCACCTTTTAAGGTGTGTTGATCTTCTGCATTTAAAACAGGGCTGAGAAATCTGGAAAGCAGGTCAAGGTCTTGGTTTGAGCTTGCCTATGTTAAATCCTTGAAGCTTTAGGGCATGAAATAGCATGGGAGATTATACAGTTTAGAAACACAGAATGATTGCCTAGCCTCCTCCTCTGTACCCTACATTTATTTCTCGTGGTGTTTTTATTCTGAGGGTTTGGGGTTATTTTTTGGGGGGGATATATAGGTTTTGCAAATACACAACCACTCAAAAATTGTTTCTTTATCACAAGAATTCTCATGGACTTTGAGGTACTAAGAAGTATTATGAAATCTTCCAGAGAATGGTGGAACATGCAGTATTTCCTAGGCTATTTGTCCATGAACACTGTTCAAAGAGTAACTCCCAAGGCTAACGTGAAATGGAACATACGTTGGGGATTTTGCTGTAACATATTTCTCTAATGAAATCCTGTTGCTTTGGGGATGCTGGTCTACCAGATTCTCACAACATCCAGTGAGATAAGTAGCAAATAAGCTTTATTGGCCAGATTCTTCTTGATGCAGAAAGGAAGGCTGCCAGTGTAAATCTACATGGCAGTGAGTAAGATGTGAGTTCTGGCATCTGACTGCATGGAATCAAATTCCACACTTACCTTGCCAATGGTGTAAGCTTGGGGATCTGTGCCTGATCTTTCTCATCTATACATAGGAATTATAATTGAAATACTTAATCTCATAAGTTTGCTGTGAGAATTTAATGAGATAATAACTGGAAGGCGCTTTGTATAGTGCCTTACACACGGGGGGCTCTCAATAAATATTATCTTAAATTATAACTATTACATATCTGATGAGAGACATATCCACAATATATAAAGAAATATTACAACTCAGTAATAAAAAGATAACCCATTTTCTCACTTTAAAAAAGGGCAAAGGATCTGAATACTTCTCCAAAGCAGGTATACAAATGGCCAATAAGCACATGAAAAGATGCTCAACATCATTAGTCAGGGAAATGCCAATAAAAACCACAGTAGGATGTCACTTCACCTCCACTAGGATGGCTACAATAAAAAAGATAGATACTAAGTGCTGGAGAGGATGTAGAGACATTGGAACCTTCATATATTGGTGGCAATGTAAAATGATGCAGCCACTTTGAAAAACAGTTTGGCAGCTCCTAAAAAGGTTAAACATAGACTTATAATATGAGTCAGCAGTTCTACTCATAGGCATATACTCAAGAGAAATAAAAACATACATTGACACAAAAGCTTATACATGAATGTTCATAGCAGCATTATTCATAACAGCTAAAAAGTAAAAACAACCTAAATGTCCATCAACTGATGAATGGATAAAGAAAATGTGGTATATTCATACAATGGCATTTTATTCAGCAATAAAAAGAAATGAGGTACTGATACATACTACAACATGGATGAACCTTGAAAACATTATCCTAAGCGAAGGAGGCTAGTCACAAAAGTCCACATATTATATGATTCCATTTATATGAAATATCCAGAATAGGCAAATCTGTAGAGACTGAAATAGATTGGTGGTTGCCTAGGGCTGGGGGAAGGAGGGAAAATCTGGGAAGGACTATGGAGTGACTGCTAATGGGTATAGTGTTTTGTTTTGGGGAGACAAAAATGTTCTAAAGTTAAGTTTTGATAGTTGCACAACCCTGTGACTATAATAAAAAAAGACTGAATTAATACACTTTGAATGAGTGAATTGTATGGTATGTGAATTATATATCGATAAAGCTGTTAAAAATTACTATTACTAAAGCAAGATGGCCAGCACTAGGTTGTGAGAATTTTTCTCAATTTATAGAAATGCCTGATATCAGTTGGATCATTCCTATAGCTGCTAATTTTTTTTGTGGAACTAAGATATTACCAGTGGGGTCTGAAAAATGAATTGGAATGGCTGGGAAATTGTTCTCTCTCTCTATGATTATGGTAGAGCTTTGTGCTGAGGCCTGTTAGATTACAGTCTTGGTTCCTGGTTGCTAAAACGGATGAGGCAAGATGTGAATGAGGCCAAGGTCATAGGCCACCGAGATGATCATGATTGGGTATCTTTGCTTCCCACTCCCTGGCCAGAGAATTCTCTCTCATGTGCAGATTGGCCTTTGGGGAATTTCTTTTGTAGAGCCCACAGCTGGGAAGTGATTTCCTTCTTCAGTTTGGCTATAAGGTCCTCTCCCCTTCATGTGTCTGGAAGTGAGCTAATTGCTTCTGTTTTAGAAAACAGAATGTAAAATCACTTCCTTTCAACCAGCTAGTAGCATAGCTGGTTCTTTATGTTGCTCCTTCTTCCTTCTCCCCTCTTACCACCCCCACTTCTTCCTCATTCCTCTCCGCCACTGAAATATATTATTTTATATAGGACTATTTGAGGGATTGTTGTAGACATCATTAAATTTTACCCCAAATACATCATCCTGAGAACAAGGACATTCTCCTACATAACCACAATAGAACTATCACCCCCAGGAAATTTAACTTTCGTAAAACACTGTTATCTAATATATAGCCCACATTCAAATTTCCCTAGTTATCTTTCTCTTCGTTTTTCTTTTGGCAGCCTTTCTGGAACTTCCTAGTCTTATTTAGGTGGGCTGCCTTTGTGCTTATCATACAATATTATTATTTTTTATTCACTTGCTATCACTCCGCTGGTCTCAGTTCACAGCTTTGCTTAGAGTTGAATCCTCAGCACAGGTTTGGGTGCCACCCATCCCTCTGCTCACAGCGCCTCCTATTGTGCTGCCCGTAGTAGATATTCAATAAATGCTTGAGGAACTGGATTGAACTGAGTATGCCAATCAGGGTCCATGTTGCAGACATACACGTTGGTATTTCCTAGTGTCTACTTTCAAAGGCCATTGTGAGTTGCCAGTGACTGCCCTTTTCTCCTTTAGATTTCTTGCCATTGCCATTGGTCTTTTGTACTCTACATCTCCCTACTACACTCATATTTTCTTTGGTGTAGTTTTTGACAGCTCAAGAAGTAGTGGGAGTAGAAAGGGAATAAAAGTGATGATGTAAGCAGAAGAGAATGAAATGCTAGTTCTATTCAGAGGAAGTTGATACTTGTAAGCTGGTGTGTGCTGTCTTGGTGGCAAAACCACAAGCTTAACCGACGCTTTTGAATAGCTCGGGTTGCCATTCTTAACCCTGTTTCCATGTTCTTTTTTATTGATGTGATATTATGATGCCAGGATGGTTCCTGGATCAGATCAAACTGGAAGCAAAAGATCCCAAAGGCTTTAAACTTTAGTCCTGTGGGTGGCAGGCAGATTTGTCATGGGTATTTGGTGTGGTTGTCAGCTCATCTATTTTATCTTGTTAGGAAGTCTGCAGGACTGTGACATTTTAAAGACTTGTCAGGTTTATTGTATCCATGAGCTGTAGTTGTGTTGTTTAAATTATGTCTTAAGGACAAAGGTGACAAAGGAGTTCAAGACAAAGAGAAACTTTTCTCAGCACGCCTTTAGTTGTAATTTACTTTGACAGGGCACTCAAGAATAAAATTAAGGAAAGTAATGGATGTCAAGTTCAGATGATCTGAGGTACCTTACTTAGACCAGGTCAGTAGAAACTAGAATCTAGTCTTTTCAAAATGTTGGCTACTGCTTGGAGGAGAGTGAGGCCTATTTTATTTACTTCAATTTTTATATGGATGCAAAGAGTGTGCTTGAGACAATTTATTCATCTTTCTTAAGTGGTTGTGATGTGATAGAGAGATATGTTTTCTATTTATAAATGGAGAACTTGAAGCATGTGGGACGCAAAGTAGGTACTAAAAAATGAGAACTGAAAATGTACTGTGGAGAAGCAATACTTTTATCAGCACTCCCTTGACTTTTTCAAATCGTGAAGCAAGAAATATAATTAAATAGGGTAAATATTTCTGATCCCTAGGCATCTGTAACAGAGAAGTCTCTATTGAGTTATGCTCAGTGCTGGCCATTTAAATAAGCCCTGATATTACTGAATGAGTGTGAGGTTCTGCTTTTTTATTCCAGTGACTTTTACAACGGTATTGTCTGAATAAAATTCATTTGCAACAGCAAACTAAATTTCCATAAACAACTGGGTCAACTTTCTGGATTTTCTATTTGGTGCATTGGTTGTTCTATTTTTGTACTATAAGCAAACTTTTTAAATTATAGAAAGTAAATAGTATGTTTTAATATCTGGTTAACTGGCAAGTCCTCCACTTATTGTTCTTCTGTTTTAGAATTTTCCTGGCTTGTTTGTTCTTCCAAATGAATTTTATAATCAATTTGTCAAGTTTCAGAAAAGATCCTGGTGGTATTTTTAGTGGGGTATCATGAAATTTATAAATTAACTTAGAACTGACATCTTTATCATGTTAATGCTTCCTAACCAAGAATATGACATGTCTTTCCATTAAAAGATTTTTCCATTATATCTTCTAACTGGTTTTTATTTGTATATGTGAAGGCTATTGATTTTTATGCTAATTTTATACTTTTCTACTTTAAGTTTTTAAAAATCTGGATGAATTAAACACTAATATGCATTTTCCATAAATCACCTTACAGTGTTCCATTCTATGAAGATACCATTGTATTTATTTATTTTATATATACATCTTTATATCAGAATATTATGGGGGTACAAATGTTTTGATTACATAAAGTACTTTAGTACCATTCGAGTCAAAGTTATAAGTGTGTCCATCACCCAGATAGTGGGCATTGTACCCGTTAGGTGTGAATTTACCCATCTCTTCCTCCCACCTTCCACTTGCTGGATTTCCGATGAATGTTATTTCCATATGTGCACATAAGTGTTGATTGATTAGTTCCAATTTGACGGTGAGTACATGTGGTGCTTGTTTTTCCATTCTTGTGATACTTCACTTAGTAGAATGGGTTCTAGCTCCATCCAGCATAATACAAGAGGTATTCTTGTATTATTCACCATTTCTGCTTTATTAAATTGTCTTATTTATTTGTAGTAGTTTTTCCATTGATTCTTTTGGATTTTCCAAATATATTATCATATCATATGCAAATAACGATAGCTTTACCTCTTTCTTTTAAAAATTTTATGCTTCAATTTAGTTTCTCTTGTATTCTTGGATTGGTTAATAATTACAACACAACATTAAATAGTACTGGGACTAGTGGGCATCTTTGTCTTATGCCTGACTTTAGCAGATGTGTTTCCATTAAATTACATGCTGGCTTTTGTAATGAGGTATATATATTGTTATAATGTTGGGAAGATATTCATCAATTCCTATTTTATTGGAAATTTTTTACATTGAAGAATATTGAATTTTGTCCAATGTCTTTAACATT
This sequence comes from Lepilemur ruficaudatus, assembly GCA_963574885.1. NCBI lineage: Eukaryota > Metazoa > Chordata > Mammalia > Primates > Lepilemuridae > Lepilemur > Lepilemur ruficaudatus. Next base: position 41,932 of record CAUYRT010024146.1, on the reverse strand, counting down.
GATGGAAATGAGTACAAGATTTTTTTTCTATTTAGTTTTATTAACATTTTAGAGAACTCAAAATTTGTACTTGTGGCAAAAGCTTATCTGGTTGTGATATATCATTTTTTTAATGTTCCATTTGATTCTACTTGCTAATAATTATTATAATCTTTACATTGAATTTTATAGTGAGGTTGATCTATAGTTTCTTTTTTTGATATAATATTTGTTAAGCCCTAAAACATTGAGACATTTTCTTTCCTTTTCTGGAATATTAATAGTTTAAGAAACATTGGGATGATTTGATTTTCAAAGTTTTGGTAGAATTAAACTGAGAAGCCATCTGAGCCTGGTGATTTTTTGTGGGAGAGCTTTTTAACCACTTTCCCTATTTCTCTTGTGGTAATTGATCTATTTAGATAAGTTGTGCCTTTCTTCAAAATCATCAATTTAGAATTTATTTGTAGAGAACTGTGCAAAATATTCTATGAGTTTTAGTTTTATTTTATTTGATGGTTGTTTTCCCCTTGTCATTTCTAATTCTGTCTATTTGTACTTTCTTGTTCTTTTTCTAGCTTTTTAAATTGGTTGTTTAATTCCTTTATTTTCACTTTTATTGATGTAGGTATTTAATGACATAAATTGTCCTTTTGTAACAGTTTTAGCTGTACCCAACATATTTTGATATATTGTGTTTTTTAAAAATTATTTTCAAGAAATTTTGTATTTTTCTTTTCTTCCAGGAGTTGTTCATTAGTGTGTTCTTTAATTTACATGTGGTAGGGCTTTTTGTTATTTGATTTTGTTATTAACTTTTATTTTTATTATATCATTGTCTGAGGATGCTGTTAGTATTAATTACATTATTTGGAATTTATTTAATTTTTTATACCCTAAATATACTCAATTTTTGTGCATGTTCAAATGTGTTCATGAGAGAAATATTTATTGTTACCAGGGTTCAGCATTAAATATATCTATAATATGTATAATACATATAATGTGTATCATTACCTCATTGATTTTACTGTTTAGGTTTTCTGTATCCTTACTTGTCCATTTGATCTTTCTTAGATTGACAAAAGTGTGATGATGTCTCTCATTATTAGTGTATTTCCATTTAACATTGCATTGCCTATAGTTTCTGCTTTATGGAAGTTGTTACCATGTTATTGGATGCATAAATATTAATAGCTCATATCTTTACTCTGCATTGTAGCCTTTATTTTTATAAAGCATCCTTTGCATATTTTCAGTGCTTTTTGGTATGAATTATACCTAATTAAATATCAGGATTGTGACACTTAAAAAAGTTTGTGTTTTCCTGGTATATCTTTTCTATTCTCTTATCTTTAATCTTTTAAAATTTCTTTATTTTAGGTGGTTCTCTTGTATACAGCATAGTATTGGACTTGGCTTTGTTGGCCAATCTTGAAAATCTTTTATTTTCCAATGAGCAAGAGAAGTTGATTTACATTTATTGATCCTATGTTAGGATCAATTAGGATCAATTGTGAGTACTTCAGTTCTCTCATTGTTTTTTACACATATACATACATGTTAGTATTTTTAGTATTTGTTTTGTTCCTTTGCTTTGGTTTTCTTCTCTGGGAACTCCTATAGTTTACATATGCAATTTCCTTTAGTCCCTCTTCTGTATCTATCACTTTACCTTGAATCCTTTAAAAAAATCTTTTTATTCACTTCTTTATCTTTAAATTTTTCCCTTTTTTTGGAATTCTGTTTATCTTAAGGCTTTATTTGCTGTACTCATTCACTCTTGTGTTAATTCTAGTTTTATCATCATTTCTGAAACAATTTTATTCCAAATTTTTCCTGATTTTGTCACCTCTCTTTTCAAATTTTCTTTTCTCCAACCTCTTTATTTCTGAGTTTTTCTAATTCTGATTTATGCTTTTCTTTTATAGCTACCATTTTCTAAAAATATTTAGCTTGTGTTAAAATATCAGGCTTTAGTGTTCAATCAGTTTTGTGGGCATGACTTTTTGAACTGCCTTCACTGTAGAAATGTCATTCTCATTTTTTTCACAATAACTCTGTAGAGAGTGAGTGGTGAATGAGTTTTCCTATAGCTTTAGAATGGTGGACCAAGCATCTTTCTGGGCTTTACTGATTTATAGGTCCTTATTCTCATGCTTTTTCGAAGTGGTAAAGGATATGACCTCACACTTTCTGAGCTCTGCCTCCTCTGCTCTCCTTTCCCACTTTTATCTGACCTTATCAACAAAAGCGCCCATATTGTCCCAGTCTTGCTCAATTTAGATTTTCCTTTCAGCATTTCATCCTCATTGTGGGGTTTTGTCTTGGGGGGCAGATTTGGTTTGTGAGCTTTGAAGTGTCTAGGGCTTAAACTGCTCCAGTCCTGTCATCTCTTATTACGTCAAGATCCCCTTGATGAAGGCACTCAACCACAAATTAAGTCAAGCAGAATCCCTTCCTAGTTTTGGCATCCATCCCCAGACTGGCTTGTTGTGAGTACTTGCTGATTTGGGAGTTCCCTGTCCTCAGGACATCAGAAACCCAGTTGCCTTCCTTCTGCATCCTCCTACCCAGATGCTGAATCCACATGGATTATGCAGCTCTTGGAGTTTTGCAACATCCTCTTACTGGTTTCCCTGCCTTCAGTGCTGTCGCCCTCTAATACCTGTCAGATAGTCTATCTAAAATGCAAATGGCCTTGTTGTCCTCCCTTATGTATAGGATAAAGACCACACTCTCCTGTTTTCTCTGCCTCATCTCTTGTCATTTTCTGTCTCACACCACCACTGTCCTAGATATAATTCTTACTCATGTCATATTGTTTCCTGCTTCTGGGGCTTTGCTCATGCTGTGGCTTCTCCCTAAATAACTTTCCCATGTCTTTGCCTAACTTATGAGTTCAGATCAGTTATGGTTTTCTTTCTCCAAGAGGAAATTCCCAGAGCTACCCTCCACTCAGCCTGAATTAGTTACTTCTCCTTTATGTTCTCATGAGCATCATGATACATGCGTGCATGTATCTTTCATTGTACTCATCACAGCATCGGTAGCTATTTAAGGACCCCTCATCTCACCATCATGTGGCTTAGCCATGACTTCCCTAGGTCAGATTTTGTCTTACATTTGTTTCCCTAGCAATTGCCAAAGAATGGCTTTTCATAAATGGTTGTAGACTAGAGAAAGTATAAGCAAATACACGAATTATTAGTTGGATATTGGTGAAATGTGAGCAGGACATCTGAAAAAGGTGGGTTTCCAACATGTCTCCAGTCGTGGCAGGTAGAGGAGCATTGATTTTTTTCTACATGTGAGGTTGGCCCTCCTCTGTGAAATGTTGCTTCTCTATAAGAAATTATGGCAAAGTTCAAACTTTAATTTTCTCCAAGTCCACAGTCTGGAAAGAACGAGACCACATGGCCCTATTCTAGGTTTAGAGGCAAGTGTGCACATGTAAAGTTGTCTGTTATTGACTAATACTAAAGTAAATATAGCATATGGAATAGATAGATTCAGAGCATTATGAAAAAAAAGTCCAAAGGCAGCCTCCCTGTGTGTGTGTGTATGTCTTGTCGCAAATGGCCAAAACCAGATCAAGTAAAGGCCTAAGACTGGCAAAACTGAGCACTTCCCAGACAAACGTCCACCAGTTATTTAGAGGACTGAATTTCCATTCGTGGGAGTAACACACATGATGAAGCCAAGGAAGGAAACGAGAGGGAGGAGAAGGCCCCTCTCTTTAACCAACTTTTCTTTCCAAATAAATGAGGGTAACCAACACATACTGTGCAGTGTGAGAGACAAACTATTGGCACATGGCCTAGTCATAGAAATTCCAAACAAGATGGATCTTTTCTAAAGATCAGGCTTCAAGTAAAAGTGAGCCTGTTGGAAGTTCATGTCCTTTCTTCCTCATACCATGCATGGGATAGAGCCTCTTGAAAGGTCATATCAAAGAGGATGAGGAACATCTGAATGAAGGGGCATGGCCTTTGTTGGAGTCAATACATAGGCAAATTAATATGCTGCCTGCATTCACAACAAATTAAGCTATTGTTATTTTCTTCTAGCAGATATTTAAGTAATTATTTGGGAATTAAGTGTAGAAGGAGAATCCAGGAAGGTGAAGACCATATTTCTTTTATCTGTTATCAGTTACAAGCACGTTTCTATAAATATTAAGAAATAAGAGAGCGCAGAACACTAGAGGAATGGCAATTTGTAAGCTGGGGCCAGGCTATACTTAAGAAATCATTTATGTAGTTGTCTAGCCATCCAACAAGTGATTTACACATTTAGTGATTACATACTATCTGGAGAAATGTTATGAATGTAACAAGTGTGATCAGCCCTTTGGCTTGAGCTAGGACATAATCTACATAGCTCTCTGCTCCTTTATCGTTTTAACGTTTTCAGCTGGTGCCTTTTAGCCCCAGGCTGTGTGTTCAGGATTGTAGGCTGTGGGACCAAAGGTAACTCTAGGCAGGGAGATTTTAGGGAACTCTTGCTCAATAGCCATGACCAAGTCTCAGTCTTTTTAGCACAAGCTTTCCTGGATCTCTGCTTAATGGAGACCACTGGATCCACGTTGCCATATTGTACTACTCCACACTGTTTGAATGGCAGCCCTTGGAATTCTGCAGTGCACAACCTGTGTAGCCTAACATGGCAGACCTGCATAGGAAGCAATTCTCCTCACTTCCCTTTTTACTTCCAGGGAATCTACACTAAAGTGTCTTTATTTAAAGAGAATAAAAATACAAAAGGATTCAGGCTGATTTCTGGTTTATTGCAGAGAATTCACAATTCTAAGAAACTCCTTGTCTATTAGCTTCTAGAGGACAGGCACTATATCTTGGATAACTTAAAATCTCACTAAAGATGTTGATGGAATTGACCTGGAATCAGGACTGAATCATTTAACTTCTGTTCATGCTGTTGCAAACTAGAAAAAGAATTCAATCTGTTTATAGAACAGAAGTTTCAGTAGAAAGTTCTGCCTTTTGGGGCAAAATTCAAGTGCATTAATGATGATGGAGAATGTGAATTGAATTAGAAAAATTGCCATTTTGATTTATTTGGATTCATAGCTTTGGTTCTGTCTGCCATGAATACCAGTATAGACTCACCTGGGAACAGAAACAAAGAAAAAAAGGTGTATGTATCATTCTAGCTATATAAGTTCTTTGTGGCAGTAAAGGGTCAGGCTTAATTTGAGCTGTGGTGGTTCTGAAAGTGCTTTGGCCCAGTAGTTAGGCTACATACTTGGCTAGGCCCTGTGTGCTATTTGCAACAGTAACAAAAACGTCACATAAAAGTCATCTAGTCCATGGAAACTTCCCACAGCTGAACAAAGCTTAATCTTCATTCTCTGTTAGAGTTGTATGGGGTTGTTAGGCATTGATGTATATTTTCCCGGTGACCCAGGCCTTTTAATACGTAGTAAAGAGGCCACCAAATCTTTGTGTGTAAACTCACGTGTTTGTATTATCTTTCCATTTAGGTGTCAATCTTTGGAACTTAGGAACGTCATCTTCTTGCTTAGCCGTACGAGAGAAATATTATGTACATGTCAGGTACCCAAGGAATATTAGATACTCAAAAAATTATGCAGGCCAGTTTGGATCTTAAAAACAGTGTCTTCACGTGCCTTCCAGAGATAAAATAAAAATGCTTTGCTGGTAAAATTGCTTGGACCTGATGCGTTGTGTCTGATGGCCAGAGCAGTAGCAAATCTGCTGACAGGCTTGGATAGAGAAAAAAACTAACACGTTGAAATGTCTGTGTAATGCTGCTTCAGGGAAATGCTATTTTTAAAGAAATGAAACACATTATTTAGGGTTTGTGGATGTAATCCAGGCCTTTGAAGTTGGGAAGAAGATCTTAATTAGAAAGAAATGGGAAGATTGAATGCTTTTATGGAGAACTCAACTTTAAGAGGTATGTTTATCATAGATGCAGATGATATATATTTTGCACTGGCTGCAGCTCTTCTTTGACAAAACCAAAGCCTTTAAAGTTACTGGAGTGCATCCGTCCCCAAGTTTGTTCAGCATCTAATGAGCAGGCATTAATCACATAAAACTTGGAGGCAGTTCATAAAAGGACAATGAAGATGATTTAAAGCTTAGAAAATAAAGCCTATAAAGAAAGGTTAAAACAATTCACATTATTAGCTTGGCAAAAAAGATTTGAGGAGTGAGGATTTCCAGTCAATGTAAGGTTATTTTTGGTCAGATGGCATGCTTGATGAGAAACTTTTCCCCCAGGAATTCTAAAATTTCTCTTTTGTTGGTCTTATTATAAAAATATATTCATAGGAAAAATTAGGAAGTACTCATGAGGAAGGAGAATATGTCCTAAAACATTACCACCCAGAGGAGCTTCACAAAGCTGACTTGAAGAGGATGAGCAGAATGTCTGGGGTGAGGGTTTTCTTAGAGGGAAATTACATACAATATCTTCGTTTTTTGCAGCATTTCCCATAGTTGGAATTAACTAATGCCTTGTATACTTATTTATCTAATGTATTTTCCTGGCTAGACCGTAAGCTTCAAGAGGGTGGAAATTGTTTCTATTTTCACCACTGCATTCTCACAGCCTAACACAGTGCCTAAGAGGTACTTAATGTTTTGTGCACACATGAAGAATGTATGTGCATATAGCATTTACACAAAAATGGATCACCCAGTATATGCTGTTTTATAACTCCTCTACTTTAAATAAAATATTGTGACAGTCTTTTTATGTCATTAATATTCGACAGTGTCACTTGAATGTCAGCAAGGTGTCCTGCCATATGCATGGGGGACTTAGGTATTTAACCATTCCTCTATTTGGGGACACTTAAGTTGTTTCTAGTTTTTCCTGTTTCCAATAGCACAGTGATAATCACAATTGTAACTAAATCCTTCTTCACAGGAATTTTTACAAAGGAGACTATTACAAGAGATGGCAGGATGTCACTTACACGGCAAATATTGATTTAGCCAGTGTTGCTGCAGTCCTGTATGGATTTGATGGAATCAAATTTGGCTTGAAACCGTGTATGTGGATATATGACTGTCTACTTTAAGTTACTCATACCCTTATGTTACTCATTGGAATGGCAAGTTTGTAAAAGTTATGGAGGATGGAAGAAAATTCTTTTGAGACAGGAGAGAAAATAAAGTGTTTTAAAACAGGAATCACATTATCTATATGCTTTTGTTATTTACAATTTGTCACCATTAGAGTGGCTGGCAAATTGAATCATGAGACACAGGCAAAATATTGACTATTTTCTTGGACTTAGTTGAGTGTACTCTTTTTTTACACTGAAAAAATAAAGCCAGGTTCACATTTCTCTTACAGAAAAAATTAAAAAAAATAATAAAAAAGAAAACTTAGAAGTATTTCTCCTCATGAGGTGCTGACCTATTTAATTTTAAGCAACAAGTCATTTCTAAGGAATGATTCATAAAGCAAATATCTGCATAGAATTCTGTTTTTCCAATGAGTTTTATGGTCAAATTGGAGATGAAAAAAGTATGAAAAAATACATTCAAACATGGCTCTTAGAATCTATATACCAGATGCTATTTTTTCCAACCTATATACTCTTTATGTAAGTCAGGTTATTCTAATTTTTTTTATAATTAATTTTTTCTAATTTTTTTGTCATCATGACTATAGCTAGCTTTGCTGTGATTTGTTATGGCCTCACCCACAAAAGTTCTGAGGCTGAGCCCTTTTCCTATTTGAGGATCATAATTGTATTCTTGTTTCTTGAGAGCTTGTTTGGAGGTTCTAGCAGGGGAGTGCAGCTACTCGTATACCCTCGACCGAAGACTGGTCCTCTTCTAGCGGGGAAGGTCGTCCTCATCGATGGAGCGTGTAGCTTTGGTAGGGACGCACATGGAGTGGTGAGGGAGGAAGGGGACACCCGCCTAACCAGCCAGATCAGTGGAATCAACCTGGTGATCAATGGGGTGACAGATGTTGCAGCCAGATGGCCCTCACATCCCTTGTTTCTTGACTTTTACATTTTTCTCCCATTCGACTTTAGCTTTCTGACTGCCACTTTGGGATGTTGCTCACTGCTCCTCTTCTTTGTCCTCTGAAGTGTCTGTTCTAGGCGCTGCAAGTCATTCTAAGACTGCTATAAATTAAATAAATTCCACGTCTCCCTAGCTTTGATATAACCTCCTTCGGGACCAGGAATCCAGGCAGGGTGTGGGAGATGCTTCCTCTTTTCTCCTGTATTGGCACTTACTGATCTTTCTACAAGAAGTGGTGACATTCCAAAAGTAGAGTTTGGCAGGATGAGATGAGTAAGACTGAATCAACTTACACAGCTATCAGGGGCCAAGGCAAGCCACAAAGTTGAGGGGTACTATCCTCCTCCTCCTCAGGGCATTTGCACTTGATGTTTCTCCTACCTGGAACATACTTCCCTCATTTATTCTCATGGCTATCATGAACTGTCCAGGTTCTGAGATTTTACCCTGCTTGCAAACTAACAAGTTAGCCTGCCACAGTTTTATAGATGCTGGCAGAAGACCTGAGACTCCTGGGTCAGAGACAAACCACTTTATTATTCACAGTAATAGCAGTATTCAGAGTATCAGAATTTTCTTTTGCTGGTTCCCTGAGTTCCAATTTCCACAAGAATATGAAGAGGGCCAGTGGACACTAGCATATGCAGTGGATTGTCTTATAGGAGAGGAACCCTGAGGATAGGAAACCTGAATTGCTTAAAATGGGAAGCCAAGCATGGCTGTCTTTTCCTCCAGAGGGAGGCTTTATTTTATTTTGTTTTATTTTATTTTATTTTTTTAGACACAGTCTCACTCTGTTGCCCGGGCTAGAGTGCTGTGGCATCAGCCTAGTTCACAGCAACCTCAAACTCCTGGGCTCAAGTGATCCTCATACCTTAGCCTCCTAAGTAGCAGAAATATAGGTTCGTGCTACCACACCTGGCTCATTTTTTCTATTTTTAGTAGAGATGGGGTCTTGCTCTTGCTCAGGTCCTGAACTCTTGACGTCATATGATCCTCCCATCTTGGCCTCCCAGAGTGCTAGGATTACAGGTGTGAGCCATTATGTCCAGCAGGGAGGTATTATTTTTATTAATATTATATTGGACAGTAAGTAAATCTACTCTTTACTTTGGAGGGAGACAGCTCTACCTTCCATGTATGTCTGCTATATAAACAGCTGGATAGCTGAAAAGCTATCCAGGACAAAGGCAATCAGTTCCTCTGCTCCTAAATTGTACAAAAATGTAAATGACCCATGGAGAATTGTCTCGCAACAATGACTTGCTCTTTCACTTCCTTTGGGTCTCTGTTCAAATGTCACCTTCTCAATGAAGCTTGCCCTGAACATCTTATATCAAACAGCCACTTATGATCACTTAAATAATTCCTAATCATCATTGGAATACTAAACTGTGTACACTTAGTTTTTTGTTGTTCACGTCTGTAAGTTGTAAGCTCTGTTTGTTTTATTCACTGCTATATCACCAGAGCCTAACAGAGTGCCTGGTACACAGGAGACATTCAATAAATAGTTGATGAGTGAATGAATGAATCAATGCATCACCACCAGTCAAGAAGATTCTTTAAAAAGATCTATTTTCACTTTCCAAACATAAACTCATATATATTAAATGTGCTTTGTCTCACTCCATGATCTGCCTGCCCTAGCTGGGAGCTGGGAGTGCTGTTCTAAGCATCCAATTCTGTCTTGACTACTGGCTTTCTGGCCTTTCCCTGGGACAGGGCTGCCCCTCTGTGCATACTCTCTCCTATGCTCTTGTCAAGTGGCAAACCCTGACTCCTTCCATTTTGATCCTTTATCTGTCACTGCCTTATGTCTCAACACAGACTGTGACAACCCTTTTAAAAATCAGCTGGTGGTGTGCTGGTAAATTGGCTCCCTGAATAAGAGCTCTGATTTGTAGTGTTTGCTGATTTCCATGGTGTAAATACTCTCACCATGGTTTAATTTCAAGATACCAATGGCTTAACAACTGCCTTGCAAAATTCCTGAGTATTTAACAATCAGCTCTCACAAGCTGGTTGGAGCTGGCTCCAGCACACTATCATAATAAGAAAGTAATAACATAGATCTAGTATCAGGATTACTATTTTATTTTTAATTATTAAGGGTGCATAATAGTTGTATATCTTTATATAGGGTACATGTGATGTTTTGATAGAGGCATACAATGTGAATTAATCAAATCAGGGTAATTGGGGTAACCATCACCTCAGGGATTTAACATTTCTTTGTGTTAGGAACATTCCAATTCCACTCTTTTAGTTATTTTAAAGTATATCCTAACTTATTGTTGATTATAGTCACTTTGTTGTACTAGAAAATACTGTTCATTCTATCTGTCTAACTATGTTTTTGCACCCATTAACCATTCCCACTTTATCCACCCCCATCCTCTTGTCTGCTACCCTTCTCAGCCTCTGGTAACCATCACTCTACTCTCTGTCTCCAAGAGATCAATTGTTTTTAATATTTAGCTCCCACATATGAGTGAGAACATGTGAGACATGTCTTTCTGTGCTTGGTTTGTTTTATTTAACATAGTGCTCTCCAGTTCCGTCTATGATGTTGTAAATGGCAGGATTTCATTCTTTTCTGTGGCTATATAATATTCCACTGTGTATATGTACCACAATTTCTTTATCTGTTCATCCATTGATGGACACTTAGTTTGATTCCATATCTTGGTTATTGTGAATAGTGCAGCAATAAACATGGGAGTGCAGATACCTTTTCGAAATACTGAATGCCCCTCTTTTGGATATTCTCCCAACAGTGGGATTGCTGGGTCATATGGTAGTTCTATTTGTAGTTTTTTGAGGAACCTCCATACTGTTCTCCATAGTGGTTGCACTAATTTACATTCCCACTAGCAGTGTATGAGGGTTTCCCTTTCTCCACATCCTTGCCAGCATTCGTTATTGCCTGTCTTTTTTTATAAAAGCCATTTTAACTGGGGTGAGATGATATCTCATTGTAGTTTTGATTTGAATTTCTCTGATGACTAGTGATGTTGAGCATTTTTTCATATACCTGTTGGCCATTTGTATGTCTTCTTTTGAGAAATGTCTATTCAGATGCTTTGCCCATTTATTAACTGGATTATTTAATTTTTTCCTACAGAGTTAGAGCTCCTTATATATTCTACTTATTAATCCGTTGTCAGAGGGGTAGTTTGCAAATATTTCCTCCCATTCTGTGGGTTGTCTCTTCACATTGTTTATCATTTCCTTTGCTGTGCAGAATCTTTTTAGCTCAATGTCATCCCATTTGTTCCATTTTGCTTTGGTTGCCTGTGCTTTGGGGTTATTACTCAAGAGGTCCTTGCCCAGACTAATATCCTGAAGTGTATACCCAATGTTTTCTTTTAGTAGTTTCATAGTTTCAGGTCTTAGATTTGTCTTTAATTCATTTTGATTTAATTTGTATGTATCACCTAATGGATGCGGTGCACACCATCTGGGGGATGGACACACTTGAAGCTCTGACTCGGGTGGGGCAAGAGCAATATGTGTAACCTAAACATTTGTACCCCCATAGTATGATGAAATAAAATAAATAAATAAATATGGAAAAAAAGAAAAAATAATTTGTGTATATGGGGAGAGATAAGGGTCTAGTTTCATTCTTCTGCATATGGATATCCAGTTTTCCCGGCACCATTTATTGAAGAGACTATTCTCTCTCCACTCTATGTTCTTGGCACATGTGTTGAAGATAAGTTCACTGTACATGTGTGGATTGATTTCTGAGTTCTCTATTCTGTTCCATTGGTCTATATGTCTGTTTTTATGCCAGTACCATACTGTTTTGGCTACTACAGTTCTGTAGTATAATTTGAAGTCAGGTAATGTGACTTCTCCAGTTTTGTTGTTTTACTCAGGATGGCTTTGGTTATTCTGGGTCTTTTGTTGTTCCATATAAATTTTAGGATTATATTTTCTATTTCTTTGAAGGATGTCATTGGTATTTTGATGGGGATTGCCTCAAATCTGTAGATTGCTTTGGGTAGTATGGACATTTTAACAATATTGATTCTTCCAATCCATGAGCATGTAGTATCTTTCCATTTTTTTGTGTCCTCTTCAACTTCTTTCATCAGTGTTTTACAGTTTTCATCATAGAGATCTTTCACTTCTTTGGTTAAGTTTATGCCTAGGTATTTTACTTTATTTGTAGCTATTGTAATTGGCATTACTTTCTTGGTTTCTTTTTCAGATTGTTTACTTTTGGCATATAGAAATGCTACTGATTTTTGTATGTTAATTTTGTGTCCTGCAACTTTACTGAATTTGTTTATCAGTTCTAATGATTTTTGGGTGGAGTCTTTAGGTTTCTTTAGATATAAGATTATATTGTCTGCCAACAAGGATAATTTGACTTCTTCCTTTCTAATTTGGATGCCTTTTATTTCTTTCTCTTGTTTGATTGCTCTAGCCATAACTTCCAATACTATGTTGAATAACAATGATGAAAGTGGGCATCCTTTTCTTGTTCCAGATCTTAAAGGAAAATCTTTCAGTTTTTTTCTTATTCAGTATGATACTACCTGTGGGTCTGTCATATGTGGCTTTTATTGTGTTGAGGTAAATTCCTTCTATACCCAGTGTTTTCAGAGTTTTTATCATGAAGAGATGTTCAATTTTATCAAATGCTTCTTCAGCATCCACTGAAATTATCATGTGGTTTTTGTCTTTTGTTCTGTTGTTATGATGTATCACATTGATTGATTTGCATATGTTGAAACATGCTTGCATCCCTGGGATGAATCCCACTTGATCATGATAAATAATCTTTTGAATGTGTCATTGAATTCAGTTTATTAGTATTTTGCTGAGGGTTTTTCTATCTATGTTCATTAGAGATATTGGCCTATCGTTTTCTTTTGTTGTAGTGTTTTTGTCTGGTTTTGGTATCAGGGTGATACAGGCCTTGTAGAATGAGTTTGGGAATATCCCCTCCTCCTTGATTTTTTGAAATAGTTTAAGTAGGATTGGTTTTAGAGGCATCGTTAGGTTGTTTATTTGAACATTTTCTACTTTTTTGATATTGGCACTTATTGCTATAAACCTTCCTCTTACTACTGCTTTTTCTGTATCGCATAGGTTTTGATATGTTCTGTTTTTGTTTTTATTTGTTTCAAGAAATTAAAAAATTTCCTTCTTAATCTCTTAATTGACTCACCAGTCATTTAGAAGCATATTGTTTAATTTCCATGTGTTTATATGTTTTCCAGTGTTCCTGTTGTTATTAATTTCTAGTTTTATTTCATTGTGGACAGAGAATATACTTTTATGATTTAATTTTTTTATAACTTTTTAAGACTTGTTTTGTAGATTGACATAATATGGTTTATCCTTGGGAATGATCCATGAGCTGAGGAGAAGAATGTGAATTCTGCAGCTGTTGGATGAAACGTTCTATATCTATTAGGTCCATTTGATCTATAGTGCAGATTAAGTCCATTGTCTCATTATTGATTTTCTACCTGGATGATCTGCCCAATGCTGAAAGTGGAGTTTTGAGGTCTCCAAACAATGATCATATTGGGGTCTCTCTCTCTTCTCTTTAGCTCTGATAATATTTATTTTGTACATCTGGGTGCTCTCCAGTATTATGTGCATACATATTTACAATTGTCATATCCTCTTGCTGAATTGACCCCTTTATCATTATATAATGACCTTCTTTGTCTCTTTTTACATTTTTTGTCTTGAAATCTAGTTTATCTGATATAAGTATAGCTACTCCTGGACTTTTTTGGTTTTCATTTCTGTGGAATATCCTTTTTCATCCGTTTAATTTCAGTCTATGTGTCTCTTTATAGGTGAAGTATGTTTCTTGCAGACAACGTATAGTTGGCTCTTAATTGTTTTTAAATCCATTCAGCTACTCTGTGTCTTTTGATTGAAGAGTTTAGTCCATTCAAATTCAATGTTATTATTGATAGGTAAGGACTTACTATTGCCATGTTATTATTTGATTTCTGGTTGTTTTGTGGTCCTCTCTTAGTTCCTTCCTATCTTCCTTTTTTAAAAGTGATTTTCTCTGTAGTATGTTTTAATTTCTTGCTTTTTAATTTTTCTGTATCTGTTGTATCCTATCTGTTGTAGGTTTTTTTGATTTGAGGTTATGATGAGTCTTGCCAAAACTATTTTATAACCAATTATTTTAAACATATGACAACTCTGCTTACAAACAAACAAACAAACAATAAGAAATGTAACAGAAATTCTACCCTTGAACTCTATCTCCCCTCCTGGCTTTTTAACTTTTTCTTGTTTCCATCCATATCTTTTTATATAAGCTATCTCTCAAAAAGTTGTTGTTATTTTTGATAGGTTTGTCTCTTAGTCTTCCTACTCAAGATATAAGTCGTTTATACACTGCAATTGCAGCAACAGAGTATTCTGCATTTGTGTCCTTACTGTTACCTGTGAGTTGTGTAGCTTCAGATGATTTCGTATTGTTTATTAATGTCCTTTTCTTTCATATTGAAGAACTTTTAATATTTCTTGTAGGGCAGGTCTGGTGTTGATGAAATACCTCAGCTTTTGTCTGGGAAAGTCTTTATTTCTCCTTCATGCTTGAAGGATATTTTTGCAGTATATAATATTCTAGGGTTAAGGTTTTTTTCCTTCAGCACTTTGAATATGTCATGTCACTCTTTCCTGGCCTATAAGGTTTCCACTGAGAAGTCTGCTTCCAGATCTATTGGAGCTCTTCACATGTTATTTTTGTCTTTTTTCTTATTCCCCTTAGGACCTTTTCTTTATCAGTGACATTTGGAAGCTTGATTATTAAATACCTGAAGGTAGTCTTATTTGGATTAAATTTGCTGGTGTTCTATGATCTTCTTGTTCCTGAATATTGATATCTTTCTCTAGGTTTAGAAAGTTCTCTGTTATTATTTCTTCAAATAAACTTTCTATCCCAATTTCTTTCTACCTCCTCTTTAAGGCCCATAACTCTTAGATTTGCTCTTTTTAGGCTGTTTTCTAGATCTTGTAGGTGTGCTGCATTCTTATTTATTCTTTTTTGTCTTCTGTATATTTTCAAATAGCCTGTCTTCAAGCTCACTAATTCTTTCTTCTGCTTGGTCAGTCCTGCTATTGAGAGACTCTGATTCATTTCTTAGTTTGCTAATTAAATTCTTCAGCTTCAGAATTTACGCTTGATTTTTTTTTATTATTTCAATCTCTTTATTAAATTTCTTTGATAGGCTTCTGAATTTTTTCTCTGTGTTATCTTGAAGTTCACTGAGCTTCTACAGAACAGCTATTTTGAATTGTTTGTGTGAAAGCTCACCTATCTCCATCACTCTGGGATTGGTCACTGGTAACTTATTTAGTTCATTTGGTGAGGTCATGTCTTCCTGGATGTTCTTTATGCTTGTTGATGTTTGTTGATGTCTGGGCATTGAAGAGTTTGGTATTTATTTTAATCTTCACAGTCTGGACTTGTTTGAACCTATCCTTCTTGAGAAGGCTTTACAGATATTCAAAAGCGATTGAGTGTTGTGATCTAAGTCTTTGGTCACTGCAGCCATATCATCACTGGGGGTGCTCCAAGCCCAGTAATGCTGTGACTCTTGTAGTCTCCTGGTGGTACTGCTTTGGTGAGCTTGGGTAAGATAAAGGAGAAATCTCTCACTGTCTTCCCTTTCTGTGCTGAGGTGCTGGAGTTGGGGGAGGAGTGATGTGGGCACCTTTTCATGGCCACCAGTATCAAGTCACACCTGAAGCCAGCCCAGTCTCACCCAAAGCCCATGGTCACTGTTGCCTGGCTACCTCCGATATGTATTCAAAGCCCAAGGGCTCTTTAGTCAGCAGGTGGTGAATCCTGCCAGGTCTGGGTCTTTCCCTTCAGGGCATGTTTCCTTCTGTCCCAGGCTGGGTCCAGAAACGCCATCCAGGAACTAAGTCCTAGACTTAGGGGCTTCAGGAGTTTTCTTGGTACTTTATTTTACTGTGGCTGCACTTGTACCCAAGTTGCAAAACAGTGTCCTCTGAGCTCTTCCCTTTTCTTTCCTGGAGTGGAAGAAGGTGCTCCCTGAGCTGCACTGCCTGTAGTTGGGGGAGGGTCGATGTAGGCACTGGCTTGTCCACAGCTGCTGGTGTCTCACTGGGTCACGTGCACTTCAAGTCCACTGGTTCAAAGCCAGCTCAGTTAGAGGAATTGCCCAAGGACTGCAGGCAGTCCTTGTGGCCTGACTGCCTTATGAATTTAGTCTAGGCCCCAGGCTGCTCTTTGTCTGCCAGTAGTGGGGCTAGCCAGAACTTGGACTTTGGGGTGGAGGATTTCTCTCTGGCTGGACTGGTCAGAATGCTCCCTCCATTGGCACCAGCATAATTCTGCCCTGTGCTATGTTCCCCTGTGCCAGGGCAGTCCTGAGTCTCAATGTAAAGCACCATGATCACATCACTCTCCCTCTCCTGGTCACACATATTCTCTCTCCACTCAGTGGGCTGGTGTGTGTCACTGCGAGGGGATGCGGGAGGTGTGGCGTAGGCAATGCCAGACTGTCTTTTCTGCCCTCTTCAGTGCCTCTTTCCTTGATATAATGTTGAAACTAGGTAGTATGATTGCTCACCTGATTTTTGGTTCTTCTGAAGGTGCTTGTCTGCATGGGTAGTTGTTGAATTTGATGTTTGTGTTGAGGGATGATCCCTGGAGGTTTCTATTGGGCAATCTTGCTCCACTCCCTTCTCTCAGCATTTTTTACTTGGCACAATAGTGTATTTTTTACATGGCACAATAACCTAAAGTTTCAAAGAAAAAATAATATCCATGGGTCAAAGAGAACCCCTTACCCTGAACTGGGTTTCCTATAACTCACGCCTTATTCCTATATCCTCTAGTGGTGTTTCTCACACTATAGCATGCATCAGAATCCCTTGGAGGACTTCTTAAAACAGATAACTGGGCTGCACCCATCCTCATAGTTTCTAGGTAGGTCTGGGTGGGTGGAGCGGGCTTGAGAATTTGCATCTCTAACAAGTT
Organism: Lepilemur ruficaudatus; assembly: GCA_963574885.1. Taxonomy (NCBI): domain Eukaryota; kingdom Metazoa; phylum Chordata; class Mammalia; order Primates; family Lepilemuridae; genus Lepilemur; species Lepilemur ruficaudatus. The sequence goes on along the minus strand of CAUYRT010024146.1, from coordinate 24,907 downwards.
CCCAGGTGATGATGCTGTGGGTTCTGGGACCAAGCTTTGAGAGCCACTGTCCTAGTGGGATCACATGCAGAACACTTTGCTCAGTCTGTTTCCAGTGCTATGTGGAAGAGGCATGTTTTTGTAAATAGTATATCTGGACTAAAGAGAGGAAAAGGTACAAAATCAAAGCAAAAAAAATTTTTAAAATGTAGTTGTAAAAGAACTAACAGATGGGAGTGCTAAGTGACTAAAGCTGATTGTTACAGGTCTTCAAGAGAGTGAAAAGTGAGTTTGTGGGTGTGTGTGAAGAAATCATCTCTCAGTTTGTAACTGCTGTAGCTAATTTTGTAGTACTGGGTTTCTGAAGGATGAAGTCGAGCTGGAAATGGTTCTGATGAGGGCACAAATCTTGAGGCTTGCTGGGTAACCTCTCCTTTGGATGAAACTGAGCACTAGATCACTTATTTAAGGGCCTGCATCTCAAACAACCTTGAAAAAAATTATTTACCCATTATCATGTGGTACTCGTGCAAATAAGAGGGCTTGGGCAAAGAGGGAACACTTAACCTTGATTAGATGGGACATATTAACTTCCTGAAATTTTCTCACCTGTTTAAGCAGCTCTCAATCACAAATCCTGACAGGATATACACTCATTGTAGGAAGGATTAACAGGGCTCAGCTAAACCCAAGGGGTGTCACACTTATCCTAGGTCTCCAGGGCAATGTATGGTTCTCTGCATCCCTTCAAGATTCCACTTGCAAAGGCCCTGTATGGTGGCCTCTCCCTTTGCAATTCTCCAGAGGGGCAATGCTGTCAGACATACTATTTAGAGTCTGCCATCATGGCAACTGATTTAATGCCAGAGCTGGTTAATTCATGGACAACAGGGCAAAACGAGACAGGAATGTGATTTGACATAGGGGATCCTGGTGGAATACGGTGACAGTATAAGTTCAGTTTTCCTGAGTTCAGCTGTTTTGTTGTTTGCTAGAGACCAAACCTGTCCTTGGCACCGAGGTACAGTTTGTTTTGACAAGCTTTATTTGAAAGAGGTATAATGAATATAGTTCATTATCAGACATCTCTTAGGCACAATAGTCTAGAGGAAGAAGAGAGGCCAAAACTCTGCTGGGGTTTCTATGCTCTATTTAGAAAAATCATTTAGATTGCTCTAGGGATTTCTCTGTGATATCTGCAATTCAATGAGACCACTTTCCTCCTGGTTGCCTAATGTAATCATCAACCTTTATCTAGCCCAAAGGGTTTCTTTACTCTTTCTGGAGGAAGTGAACACCAGGGTATTGGAAGATGTTGGGCCTCTGGGAGGAAGCCGCTTACCCTTTATCTGAGGGATCTGTATCCTCCATTGTGACCTGGACATCTCTCTTTAGGTCAAAAGATCTTCTCATCCAGGATAGTTTCAGTCACCTTTTACTTTTAACTGTTAGCAATGCTAATGGAGTGGACTTAACTATGCCTGCCCTAGTGGTTCTCAAAGTGTTGTCCTGGGATCAGCAGCAGCAGCAGCATCACTGAGAACTTGTTAGAAATGCAGGTTCTTGAGCCCCACCCCAGATCTGCTGGATCAGGAACTCTGGGGCTGGGACTCAGTGACCTGTGTTTGAACACGTCCTCCAGGGTATCCTGATGCATGCCAAAGTTTGAGAACCACAGACCTGTATGAACTTTATTTCCTGCAGGTATTCTGTAGCAGCAAACAGCGATAGCTTGAGACATCTGGGATGAGCTGTTTCTTGGCAGCCATCCTTTACACTCTTTTTGCATTTTAAATAATGCTCATTTCCCTGCCATGTCTGCTTAATGATAAAGTGGCACTCTGACTGTTTAAAAGGTAAGCAAAACTGTTTATTGGTAAGTATAGATGTAAAGACATATACATAAAGGGAGATAAGCTCTTTACTATCCATCTTTTAGCTACTCTGATTGTGTGGCTGGAACATTCACTCTGATTAACTCTTCTTTCTGTTCCAAATCAGGACATTTTATGTCTATTATTTTGCACCGTTTAAATTGGTTTGGAATCCCAGCCTCTGTTTTGCAGAATGTTTTGTGACTGCAATAGGGTTGAGCAGGGCCTTGTTTCTGATATGTCCTTTGGATCTGGATTGACTTATGGAACATGTGGCAGGAGCATCGGTGGTTAGAGTCAAGGGCTCACCAAGCCCCACGTAAAAGTGTTTTCTCGAAGGTTCGACCACCAATCACCTTGTAAACACTAAAACACACAGATGAAATGCTGGCCTTGGCTGCAGGCCAAGTCATCCTGGCATTTCGGATACCTTTGAGGATACATATAACTTTTTTTTTTTCTTATTGGAGTCTAACAGGCCAGACATATACAGATGGTCCCTGACTTAAGATGATTTGACTTACAATTTTTCAACTTGGTGTGAAAGTGAGATGCATTCAGTATACTTCTCAACTTCTGATGGGGCTATGTCCAGAAAGACCCATTGGAAATTGCAAATGCCAGAAGTTGAAAATGCACTTTTGACTTATAATATTTTCAATTTACAATGGGTTTATTGGGATGTAACCCTATCATAAGTTGAGGAACATATGTAATTAATGGTAATGTTGAAGTAAAATTTTCATGAGCTGGAAATTAGATGGGGCTGTTAAGGAAAAGAAATGCCTTTTGGAAGACATGGACATTGAGATGAGATTTACTGTGTGATTGTGAGCAAGTTATTGAGCCTCTTTAGGCCTTAGTTTCCTTATCTGAAAAGTGGTTATAATATAGGGATCTATGTCTTAGGGTTGTTGTGAAAGCTAAGTGAAATTATACATGTAAAGTACTTAGCAGAGTGTCTGCAACCATGTATGTGCTCAGTAATTGGGATTCATTAAAAATTTATATATGTAGATATGACTGTGCATACTCACACATATATTCATAATCACCCATACATATATGCTGTTGCATGTATACCCACATAAATGCATATACATGCATATAAAATGCACATGTAAATGCACACATATACTAATATATGGCCGAATAATAGGCTATTCCATGAATTGGAATGATCAGATCAATATATACCTCAAACCACTTTTTTCTTTCTTTTCCTGTTTGCATACACCTTTCCCTATCATTGTCCTATTTGCCTTAAGGCTATCATCCCATTAAAGCACTATTATCCTTGGGATTGGTCACGTCTACCCACCTGAGCTTCACTGTAATGTGCGTTAGGGGAGTGGGATGGGACATTCAGAGCACCAGGCTCTGAGGGCACAGTGGCTGTAGGAAAGCATTTGAGGATAGGCGTGGGATACAGAAGTAGATTCAAGTTGGTCACATTGGTGCTTGCCTCCCTCACAGTGTGCTCAGGGCTGTTACAGTGTGGAGGGCAGGCCATCTTGTCTTGGTGGTACAAGTTGACTTTTAGCAAGGTCTTTTCTCTGTCTCTCAAAATCTTGTCCCTCACCACATCTTTGGATGTGGGCCTTCAGTCATCCAAATACAGGAGTGTACATGACAGTCATATAGACCTCTCTGATTTGGCCCCTGCCTGCCTCGCCAGTCTTGGCAAGTTTCACTCTCTCCTTTGCTCTCTATACTCCTACATCATGGGTCTTATTTCAAGATGCTACATTTTCTCTAACCTCAGGACCCTTGCACATGCTGTTTTTTCTGCTTGGAATAGTCTTCTTACACTCTTGGCCTAGCTATATTTCATTTATCCATCAGGCATCAGCTCAAATATCATTTCCTTAAGGAGACTTCACTGGCCTCTTCCAAGACTAGGTTTGTGTCTCTACTATGTGCCGCTAGTACTTTGTTCTAAATTTTTTTATCCCCAGAGCTTAGCATAAACATGGGATGTGTTACTATTTGCTGTTGAAAAGATGGATGGTGAGAGTTGGGAGGAAGGAAGGATGGATGGTGAGAGTTGGGAGGAAGTTAGTTAAAATTCATTCCTGGACTCCTAGGATAGAAGCTGTTTAAGGAGAGGAAACTGCTACAGTTGGAAAAGAAGGAAAAAAAAGGTATTTTCACAGTTCACGTGAATTTCTTTACTTTCTTTCAAATTCTATGGCATGACAAGAATCTCTTATCCTATCAGCTCCAGGGGCTAAATTGTTAGCTTGTGGCTCTGTGAAATGTATCTTCCCCATAAGCTCAGTTGCAAAATGGGTACTTTATAAATCTTAGAAATAAACACACACTTTACCTTTTCTTTCCTAGTAGGTGGGAGCACCAAGATTTTCTGGGGATTTGAACATTTCTTTCACAACACTGTGCAGGAAGTGGTTTATCATTTTACTTTGAGTTGATGTTCCCGGTAATAACATTCACATACCTAGGATGGATGCAATTGTTTAGCTGTCACCCCCAAACTTAGTCATACCATTGATCTGACATCAGAAAGTACTTATTCTATTGATCTAGTGTCAGATGGGTGGGATAATAGTAATAATGGGCTTTGATTGACATCTTGAGTTGACAGATTATCAAGTCACATTTTCCCACAGCCAAACTGCTGACAGGCTTGGAACTTTTCCTTGCCTACACAGATCCCCTTGACCTTTAACTTCTTGTTACATGTGCTAAATCCAGTACTCATTTAATGGCACTGGGAACGCTCCCAATTCAGCTCATTTAAAAGGCACAGATGGAGAATCTAGAATTGTCTAAACTTAGCTGAGAGCATTACACATAAGAGGTAAACAACAAATATTGAATGAACAAGTGAATTTAAATTTATGGCTTATGTACTAAGGAAGGTGGTCAGGTAACACTGACCATGGTATCTCAGGCATTCAGAGGTAGACTGTCACAGCAGCTGGGACCAGCCTGCGTCAGCCACGACAAATATTTGAGGGCAGCTGGGGTGCTGACCAGAATAAGGAGGAAGGCAGACCCTTATGTGGCTTGAAATCAGGGTGCCAGGAAGGAATTCGTACCCAAGGCCCCACCTTTAGCCCTTTAGTTCTGTGGTTTAAGGGCTTGCTCCATGGTGTGTTCCAGGACCAACAGCATCAGCATCCCCAAGGGAGCTTGTGAGAAGTGTAAATTTTCTGCCTCCACCCTAGTCCTACTGAATCAGAATCTGCATTTTTAACAAGATCTCCAGGTGATTCTCATTAAAGTTTGAGCAGCACTGGTTTAAGAGTTTCATCCCTCTTCAGATGCAAATGTCTTAAAGCAAAATCCTTTCTAGGACTGCAGGAGTTGAGACTCTAGGTCTTAGGTTCTTAATCTTCACATCTGACCTTTAGAAGGTCAGAGTTCTTACTTATAAGCAAAATAAACATTCCTGGGCTTATCTAAGTGATTTATTATTATTGCTTGGCTCTCAGAATGACTGAGAAGTATGGGGAACCAAGCTGAGAAACTGAAACAAGGGCTGCTTGTTAGCTAGGACCTCAGCCAAAACATCATCATAGAACCAGTTTGGTGGGGACATTGCTGCCACCATCACTGAGGCCACTGCTGCTACTATGAGGCAGTGGTGCACTAGAGCCAGCTTATATCAGTTTATGAAGGCCAATTGCCTGCCTCTCTTCCCAATTTCACCTTTACTGATGTCTAGTCCATTTGGAAGCTTGAAATCAGCTGTGGTGGGAGTTTTTACACCATTGAAATCAGGAAATGCTACAAATCAGGGCTTTTTCTTTTCTTTCTTTCTTTTTTTTTTTTTGAGAGGTGGTTTATCAGCATACCACTGCACTGAGTCTGTTGCTGGTACCACTGGCCCTGCTTCCCCTGGAAACTGGATGTTGCTACTGTAATTGATGTTAAGGTGGACATTTTCCTGTCCTCCTTACCCTCACCTTTTTTTTTTTTGATATCACAAGCCTGAGGAAAGTGTCATGTGATCTGGGTCTAGATTGGTATTTCCTATCTTTGGCTGCACAATAGAATTACTTAGAAAATTTTATTTTATTTATTTATTTATTTTTGAGACAGAGTCTTGCTCTGTCACCTGAGCTAGAGTGCCATGGTGTCAGCCTAGCTCACAGCAACCTCGAAAAGCTGAGAATTCCAGGTGAACATTCGGCATGCTCCTGGATTTGAAAACAGGAAAAAGCTATACAAACTGGAATCTTTTGTATCGCTTTCATAAGTGTATTTGACCTTGTGTTAAAATAAGAGGGGAGACAAATGTAAAGAAGCAACTTCATTTTTATTTCAGTTTTTATTGGGTTTAGTATAAACATCATTAAAATTTAAATTCTGGCAACTTTTGGATGCAAGACTAATTGGAGAAGATTATATTGGGTAGATCTTATTGTTTTAAAATTAGCAATATACAGCGCTGATTTCAAAAGATTTTTGTGTTCTTTTTGATGCTCTCTGACAGTTTTGGGAGATGGGTATATTTATCCCCATCTCTCAATTGAGGAAGTCAGGAAATTGAGTAAATTACTTGTACTTTTAAGTGTTGGACCTGGGATATGAATGCAGGATTTGTTTAAAGTAAATTTTAAGGCCACAATTTCCTCTCTATGACGTTTTGTGATTGAGAAAAAAAATAACATCAGAAGTTTTTTTTGGTAGCAAGTTGGTGAAATCACACTGCGGGAAGGAACAAAGGCAGAAGGTAGACAGTAAAGGTGAGCTAGTTGATCAGAAGGCCAAATGAAGTTATTTTGTTCTTAAGTGATTTAAGCAGAGTCAATAAACCATCAGGGCTGTGAGAGAGACAAGCTGACAGCTGAGGAAATAATCTTGGATGTAGTTTTAATGCTAACTGGCTCCTGGTCCCTGCAGGTACAAAGTCCAAGAAAGTTTCAGGGTGAGTTATATCAACTAAGGCCTATGGAAGGAATTATGTCTAGATTATGCAGTGATTGGTCATACTTGAAAGGTATGAAAACATTAAGAATAGTTTTTAGAATGTGGTTTTAAAGTTTGAAGTGTTTTATTTGACATATTGCTTTCTCTGTGAGGCAAGTAAGACTTTATTTTACGGAGAGGAAACTGAGGCTTAAGAAGGTTCTGGAATTTACCCAAGATCACAGAGATAAGCTGACTGGAATTTCTGACCACAGTACCTAAATATGTGTGGGGATTTGTAAATAGTTTAATCTTATGTAAGTTATGTATTTCTTTTGTATTAATTGGTACTAATAATAGTAAGTATTTATACTCAGTGATTTAAATAACTATTTATTGATGCCTGGGTCTCAGCTCAGAGATTTTGATTTAGTTGACCTGAGGTGGGACCTGGGATTTGGGACTTTATTTATTTTTTGAGACAGAGTCTCATTCTGTCAACCAGGCTGGAGTGCAGTGGCCCGATTATAGCTCACTGTAACATCAGTTTTCTGGGCTCAAGCCCTCAGTCTCCCAGGTGGCTGGAATTACAGGCATAAGCCATTATACCCAGCTAATTTTTCTTAGTTTTTGTAGAGACGAAGGTCTCGCTGTGTTGCCCAGGCTGGTCTTGAACTCCTTTCCTCAAGTGATCCTCTTGCCTCGGCCTCCAAAAGTGCTGGGATTATAGGCATGAGCCACCACGCCTAGCTGGACTTGGGACTTTTAAAGGGTGATCCTGATGTACAATAAAGTGAGAACTACTGGACTAGAAAACTCTCCCTCTCTTGCTCTATTATCTTGCCCTTGCCCTCTTTTGGGAACATTTTTGGGAACATGAGGCCATAAACAAAGCACTGTCATTAATCTGTTAGCATAACAGCAGGCCAGGGAGTAGCCTGGCAAACACACTTATAAATGGGAAACATAAATTTCACGTTCAGTCAGATTTGGAGGTTAGCATCATCTTTCATTCATCTGGAGACCTTCCTGAGCCCGTCATAGCTAAAGACCAAATGCTGGCTAATTTCCACCATGCTTAATGGGGGCTTTTATTTGCTCTGTAATGCCATGGCAGTTGAGAGCTTGTCATGATGAGAGCCTTTAGGGGATGGAATAAGAATTTATTCTTGAATTTTTACAAATGTGTTTGTGCTTCAGTTTCAGCACCTATAAAATGGGGTAACAGCAACAACCTCTTAATGCTAGTGGGAAAGTTAGATGGGATAAGTTTGTGTATAGCACCTAGAACCCTCCCTGGCACAAAAAGTAGCTCTTTTCTAAATGCTAGGTATTACAGCTAGTCCCCTGGCCTTTTCTCATTAGACTTGAGGGTCAACTAAGGCATTCAGAAACTGAAACACCCAAGCAAAATATTAAGCTCTTTCTTGGACAAGTAGTTACTGTGTAAAATAATGGTATAAATAGAGCTCAGATTTAACATATATGCTAATTGCTTTTCTTTCCAGGAGAAGTATTCAAATATTTGTTATATTGAAATGACATTAGCCAGAGTTTGACTTACCCTCACATCCTCAATATGAATTCCACTTGCAGTCTAGATTCGTAGTAAAAATAATGCTAGGTAAATTTTTCATTAATTTAGGTTAGAATTAGGTAGTTGAGCTGGATAGACATAAATTTAGAAGCCTAGTGTTTGTGTACACTTCTTTCCCTTTCCAAAGATTTTTGGCCCTTACTAGACTATAGGCTCACAGCTGTCAGGTGATGTTTAGTTTAATTCTACTTTAGGTGCATTATTGTTATTATTTTTTAGGTGTTCTTTTTTCTTGGGGAAAGAGGGCTGATTTAAATGTGTGCTTTGAGTATTTGAATAAAATACAATTTTCATCTCCTAAAAGTAAGGGCAAAGAGAAATCAAGAAATATTTCCTTTTCGACTTGCGTGCTTTTCTTCTGAGACTCTATGGCAGTAAATAAAGAACGTTGGAACAAAAAAAAAAAAAAAAGCACCACTGCAACTTGTCTTGTCACGTTCTGCTCACCCCTACACCTGATTTCAAATGTAAATTGCACGGCATTTAGCGCTAATGAAAATACTCTAGTGAAGGAAATTGTTAAGATTTTCTGGTGCTCCCCTAGGGGTAATATTAAAAACCCCGTTACTAACATCTCACTCTGAGAAGACAAAAATGTGCACTGAGAATACAAAAGCCCTGTTGGCATCTAAATGTGGGCCAATTAATTTGCTGTTATTGATGTGTGGATTTATGAGGGGATGTAAAAGTAGGACCCAGGAAAGCTATTGAGATCCCTGTATTGTGGGACTCCTTGACCCTGGATTTTCAATGCTTGCTTAATCATGGCATTCTGCTTTCTATTTATTTATACAGTTGCTTCAATGAACAAATTAATAATTATACAGCACATTGACAAACATGCGGGTAATATTTGCCAGATTTTAAATTAATTTAATTCAAGGGCCACTTCATTTACAGGATTCATCCGCACATCAGGCATCAGCCTTACCTCGTTGCTATTCATGCTATACCAAGATTTTTCATCATTTTCCTCCTTCTTTTCTTCTCTGCAGACAAAGACAGCACAACTTGCCATGCCAAATAAATAGACACTAACAGGCAGGTGGAAGACACATAGATGACAGACAAATAGGAATACAGATAAATGCACAGATGACATAAATTTAGAAGGAAGGATAATAGCTGTTACTATGATATGTGGAAAACAATTAGATTCCACTAAAATCTTGTATTTATTTTCTCTTTAGCTCCAATTTGCAATTTATTTTCTCTTGTTTCACACCCACAAGCCTTCTTCACAATTTACAGACTGGAAATTCAAATGAATAGCTTACAGTTCCAGAAATGATCATTCTTCTTGGAAACAGAAAAACCATGTAAAAATGGAACTTCGTGGGCTTGGAAAGCCAGGCAAAATTCTGGGTTGCATCATGTATCAGTGGGGTTTGAGGGAAAGTTAATTATGAGATTGGATTACATAGAAGGGGTCAGTTGCTTCTAGGAAAATTGCAGTTGAACAACCACACATAACTGTATTTGGGTTTGTAAGAAAGCAAAAGGATTTTAATTAAACTGTGGTATATTATCATATATACAGTTATGGCTAAATATGAAACCTTGGCCAATAGGAAGGAGTAACACCAAGAAAATTAAGGAATCAGTTTTCATGTATATGCCTTCATTATATATGTTGGCATGTAAAAATATTGATGGAACCAGGGTTTTTGCCATTAAAGGAAAGTGTGGACATCAGATACATTATCCTATATTCGTGGACAGTAGTGAAGTCTAATGGAGTATTAGTTTAGCTCAAACAGAAGAACCATAAGCCAGACCCCAGTTAGTGAGTTTGCATATTATTTTTTGTGCTGCTGGCATTCTATGATTTTGGACATTAGCTGGTCATACTTGGCTTACAGGCTTTATAAATGCATGTAAATCAGCTGACAGTTCATTGTTAGGGGAGATCAGAATTTTTCCTACATATTGTTCACAAATTTTACATATCCTGGGTATGGATCAATATCTATCACAAGATTATGCTAAGACTGGTAACCATTTTCAATGAAACCATCACAGAATATGGTGCTTAATAATATCTACCACCAAAAATACAGATGTAGATTAGTGTTGTGTGTGTCTATGTATGTGTGTGTGCATGTACCATAATATTAAGAGATATTTACTTTTTCTCATGAATGTATTTATTCATTACAGTTGGTTTAGGTTTTTGTGTGTTTGTTGCATGCGTGTGTGTATGTGTATGTGAGAGTGGGGAATCCATAGGGTGACACTGGTAAAGATAAATCTTTTCTCTTGGGGGAGATAAATATCAAGCCTAGGATTATATTACAGAATCAGAGAATACTCTGCATATGTGCATAGCTATTTGTCTATCCAGAATAAATTATTCTTAGAAGACTGTATTTTCATTTTCTAAGCAGAGAAGGATATTTAGGTACAATGCTATAGGGTGGCTCTTATTTTTTTTTTTTTCAAAAAAAAATGGAGCAGCCATTTAGAGAAAATCAGGCAAAGACTAGGCAGATAATTTTAGTGCAAGCAGGCTTTTGCTTCAGTACCCGAGATAATTGTCTCAATCTCGTTTTTACTCTGCAGGGTCACAGATGTCAAAAGGCATTTCCACATGCAAGTGGAAATTGTGCAATACATAGCCCAGAAATTATGTCTTTTACTAAAAAAATCAGGTAGACCTATATGCCATAATAATTATAAAAATTAAACTAGCATTTATTTGGTTATATTAATATGCTATTTGTATTAACTAGTTTTACTAATTACCTAATTACTGCCCGCTAGGGTAATTACTCATCTTGATTAAATGAATGTTGAAAGGTGAACTCACAGGCATGAATTTGGTAATCATTTTCCTATCTAGAATAATAATGCTGAGGGCAGATGCTCGATCCATTTAATAGTCACATTGATTGTAGAGCTAGAAGGAGATTATACGGTGTAGTTCATAAAACTAGTGTAACTAAATAGAATATTGAAGCAAATAGGTATACATTAGAAGCACTTAGTGGTGTTTCCTTGATAAAAAGGAGAACTAAAATGGATGATTTGAAAGTCACTTTAAAAAAGGTGTAGTGGAAAAAGCAAAGACATTGGCACCGGATGGACTTGAGTTTGAATCTTAGCTTTGTATGGATTGGGGAAAACAACCTCACCTCTTTGAGTCTTATTTTCCTAATCTGTACAATGTGGACTTTGTATTCAATATCAATTTCTAGTATTGAGAGGAGTGAATAAAATAATGTTTGTAAAGTATCTGGAACTGAGGGAGCATCTTTTAAATCTATGTTCGACTATAAGACTTGGGTTTCATAATCTTGACATATTCTTTAAGTATTAATAATAAATAAAATTTTGAAATAGAAGTTATTAGAATATCTGATGATATGAAGAAGAGAGGCTTCCTGCAACAGCTAAACTCTAGTATCACCAGCCCTTAAATATCCTGATTATATAAGACAGGTATAAATTTTAACATAGGTGCCATCTGTGTGAATGCAAGCATCATGAAAGTAGAGACTTGGTCCCTTTTGTTGAACTCTGTATCTTTAGAACTTATCATAAACCTGGTAGTCTGCTTAATAAATATTTGTTCAATCAATAAAGGAATTAATGGATGAATATTTGTCTAGATGTTTATGTAATAAATGCATCATATCCTTTGTGTTCTCCATGACTCTGAAGGTTACTTTGGGGAGCATGTCTGTGTTCCCAGGACAATAAAACATTATCTCTGTGGACAACTTTTGCACATGTTAGCAGCTGTGATGAACTGGTATAGTTTACACTGAACAGCTCTTATGAACATAATGTTCAAGGCAATGATGAAATAACTTGTCTCCCTCCTGTCACCACAGGTATGCAATTTATTTCACACTCCGGTTCCTTTCTGTTTCTAGTCTGCTGCTGTGGGCCAGCATGGCTGATGCTGGGATCAGGCCAGAGATGGGGACCCACTCATTCCAGAGGGGAGGTTAGATGAGCCTTTCTTAGTCAGTGCAAGGGCTCTTTCTGCTCTCATTAAAGGACTAGCTGTGGGGATTTAAAGGAGAATAAGATAAAATAACTCCTTAAAGGAGTCCAATGGGCAGGAAAACCAACCAAATGAGTATTGTAACAATGCAATAAATGTTCATGAGAATGGTTCAAGTACAGAAAAGGACCATGCCCAACAACACTTCCTGAGATGATCTGTCAGGAGGCACCCAGGCAATCTTTGAATATCTTGTAAGGTGAAGAGCTTGCTGGGTGGATAAAAGGGAAGGGCTAATCCAGTGAGTATTTTGAAAACCCTCTCAAAGATGTTAATCACAAGAAAAATGTAGAAACTGTGAGCATCAGTACTGCAAGTGGTGTAAGTTTCACCATGAACACTACCACCGATGGTGATGATGTATCAACAATTGAGAATATCACCATTCACCCTGATGGATGGAAATTGGAATAATCCACAAGTTGAGGGGGTGATTACTTGAATAATTTGTTTTATGAATTAATTTTTTCTTTTATGGAGCAACTATTTTAAATAGCAAGATGTTCCTTAGTGCTTTTTAGTGGGAATAGGATTGCATGTGACATTTCAGTAAACACTGAGACTCTAAAGGAAGGTGTGTAGTTCCCTCACAAAAAGTCAAAGAGGACCCTCAGTCCATAAGTTGGAAGCACTGCTGGCTGTAAGTTTCTCATTTAACTTACTGAACTGTATTCAGTCTTTGCTTGCAGCTTTAACATAGACAAACAAATAAACAAACATAATAGGACCTTGCATTTTATGCAATACAAGTAGAAGATGAAGAATTATTTTATTCTTTTTTTTTTTCAAGAGCTTTAGTAAGATTCCAATCATTTCTAATACCATTTAAAAGCCCTTTAAAGAACAGCCTTCTCTCTTAATAATTGACAGCCAAGGCAACACTGCGGGGGAAAGGAGGTGGAGAGGGACTGAGGTGTAGATGTACTCGACTGAAAAGCCTCTAAATTATGTTGTCAAAAAATTATAGCAACACCATTTTGAATGCTTTTTTTCGCCTATAATGCTCTTTCCTCTAATCCTAGTGTCTCCACTTTTGTTTGTGTGATCCACATACAAAATGAGGTGATGTTGTGTTTTGGGGGTCAGTTCTTACAATGTCAAGCAGAGATTCCCAATAATCCAGGCAGAGAGTGTTGGCTGCTAGTGTGAGAAACAGTCTGTGGATTCCTGTTAACTACCTCTTTTCAGGAACTCTTCTTTAACTGTACTGAGTTGTTATTGTGTGCTAAAAGTATTTTGAGCTTATAAAGCAGTCCTGATTTCCATTCTCCAAGAATGCTTTCCTTGGAGGCTTCATTCACAAAGTCTAGGGAAACAAGAAATAGGTAAACTAAGGCAGGGTGCTCTGGAATTCACTGCATTTAGAGACTGTCTGACCGTAGCTGAGAAGTCAAGGCACTCCTCAGGCTAGAATGAGCATTTCCATAGGGCGATTTCAAAAAGAAGCCATTTCCACACTCAGCAAGTAAGCAGAAATGTTATCATCAGTAGGACCTTTAAGTCAAGGCATTAGGAAGGAACGGGGTCAGGATCATAGAGACTCCAAGATACAGATTCTCTTAGGGACTGATGAGAGTCTTATGGACTTAGTGTCAACCTCAGTGGCTTTCTGGTTAAGATTTCCTGCATTTGTCCATCCATTCACTCATGAAACATTGAGTATCTACAATGTGGCAGGTACTAGATGCTCTGTGTTTTAGAGGCTTATAGTTTAGAGGTTTAAGGGCATCTCACACCTGTTTGTTGCCATCACAATTTCAGGACTTCCAGTCTTGGTCAATCTCTTAATGCCTCTTCTCAATCCTTTGACTTATTGATGTACTCTTCCTTCACAGTTATTCCAACTCTTTTTCACTCTCTTTGAGCCCACTTTCAATCTCTGAGCTTGCACATTTTTAGCCAACCTCCATTAAATTCACCCTTCCCTCCTATATCCTTGAGAAAATTGAGGCCAAGAGGTTTGTGGCAGAGACTTGTTAGTTATTCACCATACCATTTCTCTTTTCCTACTGGAAACATATTTTTCAACGTCACTTGCAGTCTGGCATAGGCATATGACTGAATTCCAGCCAATGTAATGTGGACAGAAGCGAGGTATGTATTTTACTGCCAGGCCTGGTTTGTAAAACCCTTCCAAGGTTGACTGTCCATTCTTTTTCTCATTTTCCAATGGAATGGAGAAGACTCCTAAGGACCTAGAAGAGGGCAAAGCCATAAAATGGAAAAATCCTTGGTCTCTGAGTTACTGCTTGGAGGAGGACTCTGTGACTAGGGTTAGCTGTATTGGATGTTGTGGAGGGGGAAATAAATGTTTATTGTGTGTAGCCAATAAAATTTTGGGATGGATCATTGCAACACTCTTTATACCCTATTCTAACTAATTCAAGACTTCAGTCAATTTTTTTCCATGTATCCTACTAGTTGACTCATATTTAAGTCATTTTTCTCATCTCTCCCTGTACTAGAATTCAAACTCTGTGAGGGCAAAAATTTTTATTTGTTTTGTTCACTGGTATATCACAAGCACTTAAAACAGTGTCTGGCACATAGTGGGTACCCAGTAAATATTTACTAAATGAGTGAGTATGTCCAAGAATGTAATTTCTTCTTCAGAAGTCTACTTCTGTCTTCTCTGGGTTTTCCCATTGTCAAATATTCTTTCTCTGTGTCATGTTTCTTTTATTTTTCCCTTTCTATTATCTGTATTACTCAGGACTTGTTCTTTTCCATCCTAAAAACATTCTCCTTAGGCCTTGTACATTTTTTTCTAGCAATTGCCCTGCATATCTGTCTCTCCTTCCATGCTATGTTTATTTTAAAAAGTCTACAGCCACTGTCTCTCCCTCTCCATCTCCTTAGTCACTTTGCAAGATAATCGCAACTCGCTGAAACTGTTCCTGATGAGGCCAGACTAGGTCATTTGCTTGTTTGCTCTTAGATCCATTGTTTGCTTTCTCCTGCTAGACTCTATTTTGTAGGGAACAACTGCCATTGCCCTCTGGCCTCCAGGTAGGGTCAGCCTATGGTGTACACTAGCAAAAGATCGGAGGGGAGGAGTAGGAGAGAGGCCAGGGAATTTCTCCCTTTCTCTTCCTCTACTTCAGGTGTTATCTCTGGTGATGGCTATGTCTTCTCTTTGGCTCCAGTTCTCTCACAGAGCCCCTTCTTCGGTGGTATTAGTTACTGTAGGACAATCCCACAATGCTCCAACTTTAGCTGGGTTGACCCCAGATCTGGGCTAAGGTAACACCACTCCTCTCATTGTCCTGTAGCTCTGGGGATGATGGTGGCTTCTTGTTGTTGATAATCTCTGAGTTGGCCCATCATCCCTATTTGGCTTCCTGCCTTTTCCATCACCCTTGTAACCACTTCCCTGTGTTATATTCTCTTTGTTTGAAATACCTGGTACTATGGACTGAATTGTGCCTCCCCTACCCCCAATTTATATGTTGAAGTCCTAACCCCCAATGTGATGGTAATTGGAGATGGAACCTTTGGGAGGTACTTAGGTTTAGATGAGGCCATGAGATGGGGCCCTCATGATGGAATTAGCGCCTGTCTCAGTTCATTTGCATTGCTCTAAAGGAATACTCAAGAATGGGTATTTATAAAGAAAAGAAGTTTATTTTATACGGTCTAGTGGTCTGGATTCCTGGTTTCACCCAGGTGGCCTGGGTTCGACTCCTGGTATGGGAACACTGTAGCATTGGCCAGCCATGGTGGCTCATGCCTATAATCCTAGCACTTTGGGAGGTCCAGGTGGGAGGATCACTTGAGGCTAGGATTTCAAGACCAGCCTGGGCAACAGCAAGACCCCATCTCTACAGAAAAAAAAAAAAAATTAGCCAGATGTGGTGGTAGTCTCAGCTGAGGTGGGAGGATCACTTGAGTTTGAGGTTGCAACGAGCTACGATGATGCCGCTGCACTCTAGCCCAGGTGACAGGGTGAGACCCTGTCTCAAGGTTAAAAGAAAAAAGAAAAGAGGTTCATTTGGCTTGCTTGGTTCTGCAGGTTGTAAAAGAAGCATGGCACCAGCATCTGCTTCTGATGAGGGCTCCAGAGAGCTTTCAATCACGGTGGAAGGAGAAGGGAGAGCAGGTGTGTCACATGGCAAAGAGGGAGCAAGAGAGAGAGAAGGGGGTGCCAGGCTCTTTTAAACAACTGGCTCTGGCACGAATAATAGAGTGAGAACTCACTTATTATCTGGGAGGGCACCAATCCATTCATGATTAATCTACCTCTATGATCCAAACACCTCCAATTGGGCCCCAACTCCAACACTGGGGATCAAATTACTACATGAGACTTGGAGGAAACAGATATCCAAATTGTATCAGTGCCCTTATATGATGAAACACCAGAGATCTTTCTTCTTCCTCTTCCTCCTCTCCTCTTCTTTATTCTTCTTTCTCCCTCTCTCTGCCCTGTGAGGACACAGTGAGAAGGTGACCATCTGCAAGCTAGGAAGAGAATCCCTCACAAGAACCAGTCCATGCCATCACCTTAATCTTGGACGTCCAGCCTTCTGAACTATGAGAAAATAAATTTCTTTTGTTTAAAGCCACCCAGTCTATGGTATTTTGTCATGACAGCCTGAGCTGACTAATATAGTTGGAGTGGCTTCTCTTTTCTTATAGACCCTGACTGATACAGTCATCAGTAATTTTTAGTTCTTACTTTATTTTACTGCATTTAACCTTGTTGAAAACTATTTTCAACCTTTTAAAACTCTCTTTCTCTGGCTTCTGTGTTGTTTGTCACTCTCTCTTCATTGTTCCCCTACCTCTCAGACTATTCCTTCTCAGTTTTCCTCTGGTTTCTCCTCCTTCATCCTCTCTTAAATGTTCTTTGGGTTTTAACCTTCTCACCTTACATGTTCTCCTTGGGCTGCCTTATGAGATTCGGTGGTATTGATCAAGTAATTCTCAAATCTGAGCTTCCGTTCAAATCCCTTAATGGGTCTTTACTTCTAATGGTGTCACTCCAGTCTTTTCCTTGTTCTATATCCCCATTGCTAATGATTTAGTCCCAATACACATCTTTTCTTGCTTTTACTATGGTACAAAACTCTGTTCTGTTCTTTCTGCTTCTACTTTGGCACCACCTTTCCATCCATGCTCCGTATTGCCACCAGATTGATCTTTCTTAAAAACAAATCTGATCATGTTATTTCTTTGTATAAAACCATTCAAAGGTTTCCCGCTGCCTCATGTCTAAAGTCATGAGTGGCAAACAAAGTGTTCCAGTGCCAGTGTTTTTTGGTTACTGGAATTATAAATATCTCCAACCACTTCCTTAAACAGGGCATGGAGGGAGCTCTGTGTCATGCATCTGGGGATCTTGGCTTCTCCCATCTTGTGGATCTACTCTCCTCTAGGTCCTTGGAGTCCTTTTCATTCAGCCAGATGGTGGATGGTGAAAGAGGATGAAGGTTGGGTGTGACAGGGCTTTTATGGACCAGGCTTAGAAGCAGCGCACATCACTTCTGCTTAGATTCAGAACTCATCATGTGGCAACATCTAACTGCAATCTGCAAGGGAGGCTTAAAAATTTAATCTAGCCATGTTCCCCCCAAAGAAGAGGAACACTAGTGGTTTCTGCCATAGTGAGCAAAAGAGAAACAATCTCTGCCACTTCATTTTTTAAAAAAACTATTTCAGGAGTTACTTCTCCCAACCTTTCCAGCCTGAGCTGGGAACTCTATTCTTTGTAACTCCACTGTACCTTGTCTTAATTGTGGTACTTACCATGCTGTTTTTCACTTGTTTATTTACATGAGTGGTGGTGGGGAACTTGAATGAGCGACTTGCGGACATGGACAATGTCTTACTCTTTATAGTATTCTCGGCACCTAACACAGTGCCTGGACTATAGTGATGTTCAAAAAAATTGCTTGAATTATTAAATGAATTATTGTAATTGTTTGAAACCTTTTAAATTTGCTTCAATGGTAGATATTTTTCTAAATGAATACATTTTGCTAATTTCCATCAAGTCTCTGTTGATTTTGTTCTCATGTTAAGTCCTCCACGGAGGCCTCATAGCCCATCAAGATAATATGATTCTCCCCACCTTAGATCACTCAATAATTAGGTTTTGGGGCTAAAGGGCAAATGCAAACACATTTTATCATTCATGCAAGAAAACGGCCATTAATGAATGCAGCAGTTGTCAGTTGAGTAAGGAAAGCACTGGGTTCAAAGGAGGCATCAGTACAAGCACAGATCTGAGCGGAAATCAACACTGATGGATCAGGCCTCATGTGGTGCCTGGTTCACACAGCCTGCAAGTGGCCACCATGAGGCCAATGGGGGTGGCAGCTGGAGGAAATAATCAGTGATTCTGCCTGGACCACAGGAACTCTGAGTACTTTGTTTGTAAGAGTGATTCATCTAGTGCTCTTCAAAGGACCTTCTCTTGTATTCTGAGTCAGGGGCACATAGCTTAATGTAGAGAATTAAATTGTTCTCTAATTGCTCAGTGTGCATAATCTTTTCTAGGCTGAAAGGTTGGAAGTATGTTGATAAAGTGTCTTCATAAAATGTTTGCCTTTTAAAAACTTCGGCCATTTAGTCTGATCGACGCTTAGGGCACAAAGGGACTTTAGAAATCGCTTGGTCCAATGATCTTCAACTTCTGATGCCCAGGATTCAGCAGAGGTGGGATGGGGGGAGGGGAGGGGAGGGGATGGGGGTAGTGGATAGGTCTGGGCTGCCTGTCCAGATTTAGTCATAGCAGCTGCGTTTTGATCACGTTGACGCATTAGGGTTCTGGAAACTCTTTTTGGAAAAGAAAGAGTTTCATTGCTAAAAATAAGATTTTATAATCCCAGGTTTTACAGATAAGGAAACTGAGGATGAACGAGTGAAAGTCACATAGCTAGTTAGTGATGGAGTGTGCTGGAAGCCAGATTCTTTATTTCCCCCAGCCAGTGACTTTCCAGTGAGGTACAGTGATTCTCCAGCTGACATTCTGAAGCAAAAGTATTTATTAGATGACTGTATTACACATTTGCACACAATATATTCTTTTTTGGGATCTAATTGACATTTTTAGAATACTTCATCCTGCAATACCAGTATACACATTCTTCTCCAGCTCACATGGAACAGTCACCAAGATAGACCACATTCTGGAGCAGAAAACATACACAATATATTCTTATATTAGACAAATAACATGCAGCCACTCTAGAAAAAAAGAAAAGTTACACCCAATGATGAACAGAATTTAAGTCCTTGGAAGTCATGAGAAGAAAATAATTTGATTTGCTTTTAAATGCCCCTTAGAGATTGCATTTAACACCCTAAGCTAAGAAACACTGGGCAGGTAACAACTGCAGAACTTTGCAGAGCCCTGCTGCTTCTCTGTCTCCCATTATGGAGAGTATGGCTCTGTTCAATAAATGCCCATTTTCTTTACCCAGAAATAAATTAAGAATAAGAAGCAAGTTTGCAGATGCCAGAGGCTGAAGGGGGGGGGGATGTCATTCTGCCTTTGTCCCTCCTGTCTTCAGAGAAGTGTTCCCTTCAGCAATTAGCCACAAGGTGGCTGCAGCTCATCCTTTCACCTGCGCAGAAACGCTTCCGCTGCTCCTCATCCCCCCCCCTTCTTTTTACATGAGGGGAATTTTAAGCACATTAAGCAGTGTTTTTGGAAGACAAGAATACATATGATTTCATCTTTAATCAGTGAATTTATGTTTTTTTTATGAAAGAGCTGAATGAAAAGCAACGGATAATATTTTCAGCTGAAAACGGATATAGCAAGATTCTTGTAAAAAAAGCTCACAGGCAATTTTATTGGCTGTTTTGTTTTTTTATTTTGAAATGAGGAAAGGAGATGATGCTGATGCTGTTATCTTAAGGGAGAGCATGTACGACATAAAATAATTCTGTGGTGTTTATTTTTTTTTTGTTAGTAGACACTCCCACTATGGTAAAGGATAGATAACAGGACAGGTGAATTTACCTCTAACAATGGAATGTACTTCTCAAGTGGTATATTTGAAATTCAAAATCTCTGCAGAACTTTATTTCAGTTTGCTTAGAGTAATGGTAACAGTATCGGCACTGGTGTCCAACAGACATAGGTACAAATCCTGGCTCATGAATGCTAGACCCAAAGGCCATTTAACCTTGTTGAGCTGCCTCGGTTTTATCATCTGTGAAATGGAATAAGAATTCCTTACAACCTTGCTTTAGAGATTAAATTGACAATATATGTGAAAGCTTGTAGCACTCTGCTTGGCACATAGTAGCCATTTAGTAACTGTGAGTTTCTCTCTCTTTTGGAGTGCACAGCAGCAATTTTAGGTCTGGTTATTTAAGTAAAGGTATGCTATATAAGGCCTATATTAAATAAATTACAGTGTATATGAAAATAAGACTCAAGAGAGCTAGATCTTCTGGGCTTTTCTTTCATGTCTGCTCAGGTATTAAGGCCTGGTGTATATAGCAGTATAACAATGTTATTTCAGCTCCTTCCCATAGGATTAAATGAAATTACCGCTAAAGGTACAAAAAAAAAAAAGAGTAATAATTGACCTGGAGCAAAACTGAATAATTTTTGTAGAGAAAGAGCCAACCAAGATTGGGTATGAGGGATGTATGTAGGGATTCAGGGTAGGAAGAAGGAGGTCTACCAGACAGCAGCAGCCAGGTATCATTGTCACCAAAAACCATTGTTGGGGGCTGACTGAAGAGTCAACACCAGAAAATGACTTCTAAAAGTAGGACACATTTTTTCTGAAGGGAATAATATTAGGTTGAGCCACATGAAGTTTCCATTTTGAAGGCCAAAACCCATCAAATATTGGCAATTTCAAATGATTCAACCTAGCATTTTATGCATTAGGAAGACAAACATTGGAACAAGTAGCTACAGGCAGGCTGTGGGGCTTTTATTCCTGAAAATATTATATAAGAGTCTAGGTAATTATTTATCCTGGGTGATTTAGATAGACATTGAGTTTCCTGAAAGCAGGGGATGGGTGAGATAATCTGTCAAGATTAATTTACTTGTCTCCTTGAGGAGAACAACTCTGTTCTTCTAGGATGCTAATGGAAACTGTGGGTAGAATCTGGGCCTTTATAGAAAAAAATCCATCTGTATTTTCCTTCTCCACTGTTTGTTGTGGGGGCATTTCATCAGATCAAGATTCCTCGGTCTTGGCACTAATAACATGGGGCTGGAAAATTCTTAGTTGTGAGGCCATCCTGCACCCTGGCCTTGACCTGCTAGATGCCAGTAGCACCCTTCTGCTCTGTTGTAAAACCCAAAAATATCTCCAAGCATTGCCAAATGTTCCCAGGGGTGGGGATGGGGGCAAAATCAACCTCAATTGAGAACCACTGCTCTAGATAGCAGCTCCCAACCTGAGAACTTGTCTAATCAGTTTCTGAAAAATGTAAGGCCTGATACTCTACCTGCCCTATCTCCTTTTCCTGCCCTGGCATCCACCCCTTGGCTGCTCTTGGGCGTTTTCATTGAGGCAACAGGCTTACAGATTCTGAAACGCTTAGAGCAGTAGTCCCCAACCTTTTTGATACCAGGGACCAGTTTCATGGAAGACAATTTTTCCATGGATGGGGAAGGGGTGGGTGGCTGATGGGGGAGGCGGAACTTAGGCAGTGATGCAAGCAGTGGGGAGCAGCTGTAAATACAGACGAAGCTTCACTGGCTCACTTGCCCACCACTCACCTCCTGCTGTGCGCCCCCCCCCCAAATTTCATGGAAGACAATTTTTCCGTGGATTTTGGGGTGGGAGTGGTGGAGCTCTGTGGCCCAGTCCCTAACAGGCCAGGGACCAGTACCAGTCCACAGCCTGGGGGTTGGGGACTGCAGGCGTAGAGGTTTTTCTGGCCTTTTAAAGGAAAAATGCTTGAGCTTTTTTGAAAATTTAAATTTCCAGTGGTGAATCTGGTTATCATCATTTTTGTCACTGTCATCTATCATATATTGCATTCTGAGGCTCTGGGACAAGGCGTTATTGCTTGTTCCTACTTGTCATCTGTGTAATGTGAACCTGCTCAATCAAGTCACCACCATATCGTTTAGTGATGGAATAATCTCTACTAGCTATACTCACAAAGGCCCTGTGTGTGTGCATAGAACTGGGGGAGAATCCGCTTGTAAGTTGCATGCAGGTACACAGATTCTGTGGTGTTCTCAATTTAAGCCTTTATTGTTTCTATCTTGAGGCTAGAACTTTTCTGAGTGTTCCCTCTTACTCACTGGCCCAAATGGACTTAGGTTATGTAGACAGTTAAATGACCCTATTACTGAGCCCTGAAGAGGAGAGGGTTGTGTGCTCCCAACCAGTTGAAAGCCTCTTTTATTGTGCTTCCCAGCTGGAGTTGACATAGTGCTTCCTTTTGCCACTGCAGATCCTCGTTCATCTTCCAGGTTCAGAAGAAGATGCTCTCAGAGAGTGGCTGAGGGGCTGTGTGGCTTTAAGTTGTCGAAGATGTAGCTAGACCTCTGGGGGCATCTGCCTGTGCATGCTGGGGCCTGAGGAAGGTCCGAGGGTCAAGTATGGCAATAACCCCGTGGTGACTGCTGCCACTGTGAATAGAAGAAAGTGCAGCTTTTCTTCCTCACTGCCTTTCAGGGGCACCCCGTATACTGAGGGCAGGGAGGGAAAGTGTTGCTTGAACAAAAGCCAGCTCAGAGGGTGAGCAGGGACCATGAAAAAGGCTGGCTGCTGATTATTTTTTCTGTGCTGCTGAAATAAAAACAATTTCTGTGCCCTGTGCAAAAGCATAGCAGTGCTGACAGCTGAGAATATATGTGTGAATACTTTGAAGGCAGCAGAGCACAATATCAGGAAGAGTCAAACCTTCATTTAGAGGTCATTTATGCAGCAATCTTGAATGATGTCCTCCCGCACCACTTCACCTTTTACATCAGAGGTTCCAGCCCTGGCTGCACATTTGAATCACCTGGAGAGCTTGTAAATAATTTGGATGCCTGATCCCCACCTCACGCTAATTAAATCTGAATCTCTGGTGATGGGCCAGCCTGGGCATTAGTCGTTTTAAAGTTCTTCAGATGATTTAAATGTGCAGCCAGGGTTAAGACTGTCAGGCTTTTTTTTTTTTTTTTAACCGTCCCCACAAGATTCTCCCATTTCTTTTTGTCAGTGGTTCTTACACTTGAGTGTGTGTCAAAATCCCCTGGAAGGCTTATGAAAACCAATTGCTGGGCCCCATTGCCAGAGTTTCTTATTCAGTAGGTCTGGAGTGAGGCCAAAGAATTTGCATCTTTAGCAAACTCCCAGGTGATGCTGATGCTGCTGGACCTGGGACCACATTTTGAGAACCACTACTCTATGATGACATCAACTCTGTTGGCTTCTTGCATTAAGAATTTTTCTAACACTGTCCTTTGTCCTTGATTTTCATCACTACCACATTTTTCTCTCATTTCTTCCTCTTTTGCAATGTTAAATGCTTTCCTTTTAATTCTCATTCATTCATCCATCTATCTATAGACAAATTCCAGGCACCTGATGCATGCCGGGGGTGGGGAGGAAGTCTTCCTGTCTTTTTCTTACCATTAAGCCTCTTGTTTCAGCCATGGACACTATTGACAATAGCTGCTTTTCAGCCTCCATTGCTAGTTTTGGTTTTGTCTTTGCCCTTGGGGGTTAATTTTCACATCAGCATGCATTTCAGTTTGGCACTTATAGTTACCTACTGATTTTAGGATTTTCCTATTTCTTTGGAGACATATTTACTTCCTTCATCTCTCTTCACTTAGGAGCTATACATGTGGGCTATTTGTAAGGAAAAGGTAGACTCAAAATGATGGTATATAGTCAACCAACAATGCTGGGGCAGGGAAAACCTTTCTGAAATGTGCATTACATCTCCCTTGTTCTAGATCCTTTGCTCTTAGACATGGAATAGTAGATAGGGTGGGTGAGAGTGGAAGCACTTGTTCTAATTTGTGATGCTCTTATTTCTTTATTTCTCTACTCACTGATTCTCATGGGCTAGGGATTCATTTAGCAAAAAGCCTTCTATTCCATTGTTGATTCTTCATGGCTGTATTAGTTTTGTATTGCTGTAAAACAAATTACCAAAATTTAGAAGCTTAAAACAAAGGCCATTTATTATATTAAAGATGCTGTAAGTCATAAGTCTGGGTACCGATTAGCTGAGTTTTCTGCTCTGGGTCTCAAAAGCCTGAAGTCAAAGTGTCAGCCAGGCTGAGTTCTTATCTTCTGGCTTCACTAGGGAAGGATCCACTTCCAAACTTATGTGGTTGTTAGTAGAATTCATTTCCTTGAGGCTGTAGAATTCATAGAAGCTTGCTTCTTCAAAGTCAGCAATGGAGAGAGAGCCTCTGTTGATTCAAGTTTCTGACCCTGAGACCCTTTTAAAACATACCACCTGATTAGGTCAGACCCACCCAAGGTAATCTCCCTTTTGATTAATGAAGTCAACTGATTAGGGACTTTAATTACATCTGAAAAATCCCTCTACCATTGCCATATGCTATTGATTACATGAAATTTATAGGTCCTGCCCATGCTGAAGGGGAAGGGATTATGAAAGAGT
>CAUYRT010024145.1:0-72666 GCA_963574885.1 Lepilemur ruficaudatus | reverse complement strand
CTAGCACTCTGGGAGGCAGAGGCGGGTGGATCACTCAAGGTCAGGAGTTCAAAACCAGCCTGAGCAAGAGCGAGACCCCATCTCTACTAAAAATAGAAAGAAATTAATTGGCCAACTAAAAATATATGTAAAAAATTAGCCGGGCATGGTGGCGCATGCCTGTAGTCCCAGCTACTTGGGAGGCTGGGGCAGGAGGATCGCTTGAGCCCAGGAGTTTGAGGTTGCTAGGCAGACGCCACGGCACTCTAGCCCCGGGCCACAGAGTGAGACTCTGTCTCAAAAAAAAAAAAAAAAAAAAAAAGACCATCAGCAGTGGTTCCTTTTGCAAATTAAGTAATTATAAAAGTTACTCTATATGATGTGGTGCTATTAAAATAGCTTGTGGATATTATATTTTTTACCTCATCAACTCTAGCAGATATATAGCTCAGGCCTCATTGTTGTTTGTATTTTTTTGAGAACTAAAGCTCAAAACTAAAATGAATTCCCCCAGAGAGTCTAGTCAATGAATAGAGCAGTCGGCAATGAACTTCCAGTCTCCCAGTAAATTCCTGGCCTGTATATCCCTCCTCATGAAATATGATCACTTCCTAACATAGCTAACTGGCAAATTCAGATTTTCCTCCATTTGCTTTAAAAAGTATTTGCCAGTGTAATCTAAAATTGGAAAAAAATTCTGTGATAATGTGAGATGCCACGTGTGTGTTACATAGAGATATTAAGATCAATCTGTCTATGTCTATCTGAGGTTCAATATTCATATTAGCGATAAAATTTATCATGTGAATTTGTGAACCAATGGGCCATTTGCTTTATCTGGGTAGAAATTTTTCATGCAGCATTTCTGTTGTCTGAGAAACTAGTGTAATTGACTTGCTCCCTTAGGGAGTTACAGGGGCTGCAGAGAAAACATGAAGTATTTTGAGATGATGAAGTTACAATGTTATTACAGACTACTTTGTTCCTTCCTTATAGTTCTCCCTGAGTCTTCACCACTGAACTTTACTTGCCAAATACTTTAATGAAAAATAAAAATGAAAGTATAGGATTTGCTTCATGATTTTGCTGCCCACCCCCCACCGAAGAGCTAGGCAACAACTATTGTTGGTTTAAATGCCAATCTGAGGTTTACTTTTATGTAAAATTCAGTTGATGAATAAAAGTTAATATGGGTGGAAAATAGGTCTTTTGGCTATCCATACAAGTGTTTCTGAATCAAAGGTGTCTTTCCTGTCATGTCAGAGCAAAGGTCTTGATTCTACAACAAATGTTTTAGAAATGTTAGTGCCATCATAGTAATTTGTACCATAGAAAGTACTACAAAATAGCTGTCCACATAGTTTCTGCCCAGCACTGGACACTCACGTCTCTTCCTTCCACTCAGGAGTCTTGAATTGGAAGGTGGCAGGTGATGCACACCCAACACTGTCACATATAATTTTGGCATCTAAATACATATGCACTCTATAATATTTTAAACCATTTTATTGACAAGAAATCATAGAACAAATCACTTTGAGAGCTAATTTTCATGTCTTTATGAGCTTGTTTCCTTGCTTCAAGAATTGCATCTCTTCTTTCACAAGAAGCCAGCTTCCCTGGCTGAGAGAACAAGCCATAAGGCATGGCCACACTCCCGAGGAAGGCAATGGGCCTGCTGGCTGTGAGGATAATTGAAGCCATGCTAGATTAGCATTTTGAAAGCTAAATCCCACTGCAGCATGGAATAGTTTCTAGGCAATTGCCTACTACTTCAAGGACATTCCTGAAAAGTGAGTTCCATGTGGAAAACAACTTTGCTGTATTGCTGTAACTTTCAGACACATGAAATGAAAGTGATCAGGCTGCAATGAATTCTGAGATTACTAATTCTGAATTTTAAGATCTACTTATGGCCTCCAACTGGGATGCTCCTACTCGTGCTAACCAAGAGCTGGAGGCCTTAGAGCAGGTGGTAGGCTTGTTCAAATGACAGAACTGAGACCTGTTAGCCCAACAGTTGGTAAAAGCCATAGCAAGAGCTTTTTTTTTGGAAATGGTGGTGGGGGGATTAGTCAATAGACACCATGCTATCTAAGCTATTACTTCTGCTTAAAATGTTCTCCTCCAGGCCACATCTATTAGCTGAGAAGCTTAACGCCATGTCCAATACTGATCTCCTTCAGCTTCTCAACTTCCAAAGCTGTTAGAGGTTATACTGCTGTTTTGTTACCACTAATATTTGTCTGTTTTATGGGCTATGCATGTGCAAACACATCCATGCACGTGCACACGCACAAGCACACACACCCATACTTTCAGGGAATTCTGAACTGTGTTCTGCCGAGTTCCCTCAGGAGCCATGGAAGCATAGCTCAGTCTATGCAGCTTTTATATATTGGACTCTCCCATAACCTTTCATTGAAGAAAGTGGTCTACAGCTAATAGAGGTATGTAAACTGTTAATGAATCTAATGTCCTCATTTTCAGTTCTTGCAAGCATAAATTATAACTTAACATTTATTTTCTGCAGCCAGCTCTTCCCCAGTGCCTCATACATTGTTGATGCTCCATAAATATTTATGGACTGACTAATTTTACTAAGCAGAGTAAGTCCAGGTCAGGCCTGGTCAAGTTGTTCAATGGTGAAAAGAGATGGGTCTGGCATCCTCTGCTTCCCTAATAATTAGTAAGCACCTTTAGTTCTATAGGAATGCTCTCAACACTAAACATTGAGCAGTAAAACCTAACCCAGCCTTACCTTCACCTGCTTCTTCAAAAATTTAGACAAGGGCTTGTCTTCAATCAAGCCCACAGTAGTACTATGGAAAGAACTTTAGACCACAGAAATTATTAGAGCAATCTTTAGTTATTTACTCAAATTCAATTAGTTTTTTCTGATTGAGACATAAACAGATGGTTATGGATGTCTTGATCTAATATTTATAGCAATACATTGATAAAAAATCTAACAAGCTAGCAATTGGCCAAGTAATATTTCATGGCATCTCATGTATCTTGAGCAGTGGATGGAGCCTTAGAGAAGGGGTCCAGGAGGGAATGTGACATCATCTGTCCAGCAAAGTGACAGGTGGTTCAAGAGCCACCTGTCATTTTGCTGCCACATCCATTCATCTCTGTTGGACCAGGACAGCTCCCAGAACTCCTGCTGGGTTAAATAGACACTCAGGGTGTTCAGTTGAGTAGAGAGAGTTGACAACAGTGTGCAGGTCGTGGAATGAACCAAAAGGAAAAGATTGATTTAAAAAATCTGGAGGATAGAAAATTGTTGATGCACAGATGAATCTGAAGAAAGGACGGTTTTCAATCTGTGCAAACCTAACAGGTGAAGGTGGAAAAGGGAGGACTGCGATGATGACTGGCTTCTCAAAATGACATAGAATCACTGTTGACATTTATGAGATCATAAAATAGTAAAGCAGTTCTGGCCAAGTAGTACAGGGTAGTTTCAAAATGGGTCATCTGCACAATTTTCCAAGGTATTTTAAAAGTTTTATGTTGATCCATTCATCAAAAATGTTCAGGAATAATCTAGGAGAAGTTTATTTTGGCTCTAGGTTTCCTTTGTGGATGTCATTTGGCACCATTTTGTAAGATTAGATTTACACAGAGCTGCTTATTCTCTCCAGTGATGATGACTGTGATGCAGGGGACTGTTTACTGATGAAAATTGGTCTCTGGTAGAGCTGGGAGGGCTCACT
Source organism: Lepilemur ruficaudatus (assembly GCA_963574885.1). Taxonomy (NCBI): domain Eukaryota; kingdom Metazoa; phylum Chordata; class Mammalia; order Primates; family Lepilemuridae; genus Lepilemur; species Lepilemur ruficaudatus. Next base: position 68,965 of record CAUYRT010024145.1, on the reverse strand, counting down.
GTTTAGTCTGCACTACAGATTTGGCAGCTGAAAGGGTTATATACATTCCTGTATCCGAGGATGGGTACGTATCCTAAAGAAGTGTACTTTATTATTAAATATTTATTGAAACAAAAACTGGTTGCCTCTTTACTATGAAAGATATATTTCAAAGTAATGGCGTTTTAAAGAGTCAGTGTTATAAAATTATACAAGTACTGAGATGAAAATGGTGGCTGTGTGGTTTAATTCTAAATCATGGTCAACCAAATATCGTTGCATTGATTCTTCTGCGTGTGTCAATTAAAATACTTCTACCTGCTCCAGTGAGAACCCTATCTTAGGCTGCACTCTACTAATCTTAGGGACTGAAATTCTGGCAAAGGCCATGTGACTCCCGTCTGTTCTAAGAATCCTGAATGTTCTTTAAAATGTCAGGGAACAAAAGGTAGAACTACGTGGAAGCAGGTACTGGACATGACACTCTTAACTATCCATGAAAGCAACCACAGAAAAGTTATTTTTGCCAACTGTGTCATTTCATCATTGAGATTTATTATTCTTATGTAACAGATTACTCACCTGGGATAGAACTTATTTTTTGCTTGGTAATTATTTTCTTTCAGACAATGGAGACAGAAAAGTAGCAAAAAGGGACAGAAAGGGAGTTATGAGGACAGGAATAATGTGTTAAAGAAGAGTCTAGAGAAATCCTGACTTTAAAAGCAAACTTCATGTTGTGTAAGAAAGGGACACATCTAAGGATCTAGAGTACGGCAAACAAGCAAACATTGGTAGTGGAAAGACTTGGAAGCTGCTCCCAGATCTACTGCTTGCTATTGTAAGATTGTGGACCAGTTATCTTCTCATCCTTTATTTTCTAATCTACAGAGTGGGATAATGCATAGCTGTGTGCTTATTTTAAAGATAAAATGAAAATAATGCACAAAATATCTTCCAATGTTTAGCATAGTAGGCACTTAACAAAAGTTGACCGGGTTTAATCAAATAAATTGTGTCGCCGTTGTAAAACACAAGTTTGCAAACAAAAATGGAGTAGTTTTTTAATATAATTGGAAAACTCTATGACGTAAGCAGTAGAGTTGATATATTTATTGGCCATTGCCGGCTGTTTGATAGGTGATTCCATGAAATTTCAGGCATTAAAATTTAAGGACCAAAAAGAGTTAGAGCATTCTGGCTTATTAACGTTAGTATTAACAACAATAATGATAAATGAATAATGACGGTGCTGCACAGTACTGCTGGGAGGACATAATTATTCATTGGTTTTCAATTTAGAATTTTTGTTAAATACTTATTATTTGAGGATGATGTCAAATTATACATTGTTGAAATCTGAAGGCTTAAAATTGACTAATTCAAAAGCCAACAAGCTTGAACATTCGTAAGAAAGATGAGCAACACTGAAATTCATCTCTTTTAAAGAAACAGGGAATATTAATCTTCTTGGGAAATATAATTTGACTCTAATTCTTGTACCATGTTCCTTAATGTTTCCAAGCTTCTAGAATCTATTTAACACATTAAATGAATGATTTGCATTTTACTATAATTTCCAAAATTGTCCAATTTACAGATTATAATCGGGTACTGGGAAACTAAGAAAAAGGGAATTAAATACTTTCTTTTTCTCTGTCCACTGCCATGGTCTATGCTTAGAGTTTTGTCTTCCTTTTCTTAGATTGGTAAAGCTTCGTAACTTGTGCCCCATGTTGCTAATAATACCTCTTTTTCTAGTGTAGCTATGTTCTACAACATGTATCAGATAAGATTAACATAATTCTTTGGCCACACATCTTAGGCAATTTTGCACTATTTTTCTTACAATGTTCTTAGCCTGAACTATAAGGTCTCCTATGATAGAATATCAAATAGCTGCTTATCATATTATCTTCCTTCTGTAATATATATTTTACCAAAAATCCACGGCTTTGCTCTAGCTATTCTCTTCAGTTACAATTCTCATTCTTCACTCCCACTTTAACTCAATATATATGTTTTAAATACTGAAAACCTACCTAACCTTCAAAGAACAGCCCAACTCTTTTTCTGTTCTTTGAAGAGTAAATGAATATTCAGTCAGGGGTAGTCTCTTTCTCTTTCTGCTATCATGCCGTGTTTTTGGTTTACCGCTGCAACCACCATTTTCTTTTTAACTATGCATATATTTTTCTCCCATTGGCTTGAAAACTCCTTAAAGACCAAAAAAAAAAAAAAAAACAAAAAACCAGGTTTTCTGTTCAATCTGTTAATCAATCACATTTTAAAATTTGAATTTATCATTCGAAAAGCAAAACCTGCTGAGAGCAAAGACCCTGCCTAACTAGCTTTTTCCCTTTGAACAAAAAGATATTTTGAGGTTGTGACCACACAAAAAGATATCTCTGAGAGGCTGGTTTCAGTGATCCAAAATTGTTTGACATTACTAGTTTCACAGTTATTCAAATTTTAATTGAGTATTTCTGAAGCAACTCACTCTGGATGTCATGTTTAGAGGCACGATATTAAAAGGCAGTAAAAGGCATGCTCTCGGTCACCAAGGAATTTTCTGTCTGATGAAGAAGATTAAAATGACACAAATCAACACAGGCAAATACAGTACTCTTGTCTCTGAAGGACCTGAGTTAAGCTTCTCTAAGGATAGCTAATGTTGCTTTTTATTGACACCTAGAAAATACTTACATGTATCAACTAGGATGCATTCGGCTACAAGTTACAGAATACCTAACTATGAGTAACTTCATTTATAAATACATGTTGGGTTTTTTGCTTGCGTGTTTGTTTGTTTAATTTGGAGTCTGGAGGGAGGTCATTATAGGCTTGTTGAGTGGCTTTTTAATGACTTAGAAGCTCAGGTTTTTCCCGTACATATTTGGCACCTCATAAAAATAAGATGACTTCCATAGCTCCGACCATCTCTTGCTTATACCAATGTCTCCAACAGAATGGAAGAGGCCGGGCAGAAATACATTGTCATTTACCAAGGAAGGAAAAATAAAACTTCTCTAGCACCCCTCGTAACACCCCTCATCCCACCACTTGCCCAAAGACTTCCTTTTATATGCCATTGACCAGGAACTGAGTCCCATAGCTGCACATGTCTGCAAGGAAAGCAGGGGAAACGAGTTTCTAGAAAAATGCTAATCATAGTTGGCTTAGAGCAATTGTATTTCATCCTCTGGGGTTATGCATATTGCCACAGTGAACAAAATTGGGGTTCCCTTGACAAAAATAGATGGAATGCTGTTCAGTGAAAATTTAGCTTCTCCCACACCAAGCAATTCAAAATCTTTTACTAACTTTTCTTTAGGTCCTTTTCAGTAAGTCAGTATCTTTCTAGGGAAAATTTAGGCATTTGGGAAAATGCATGAGCCGTTTTAAATCCCCCTAGTATAATAACTAGAGGCCTTGCACTTCTAAGAACCAATGCACTTTTACTGAATTTCTATTCTGTTTACTTTTGAGCACTTGCCAAATTAATAGTATCTATAAACAGAAACCATTTACTAAATATTACCCCAGTGATCCCAAAGAGCTACTAGCACAGTCTCTCAGGTTTCTGCTGGCCCCCAGGTGAGCAGCTATGCAGGGCACTTGGGAAGAATACTGGAGAAACTTTGTAGCAGACAGGACTACAGTGATCATCAGAACTGCAACATCATGGAGGTCCACACAGGGCAGCAATTGCAATAGGGAATAAGATGGATTTGGGGGTTATTACTAGGAAAGATTACTGCTAGAGAAAAATGTCGAGCCACCCTTTCAATTTATGGCTAGACTTCAATCTCCTCAACCCAAGGTCCACTGGTCATTTCGCAGAAAGGAAAATTGAGGCACGTAAACATTAATGTCAGTGTAAAATAGAGAAACCACTGTTGAAAGAAGAGCAGGGCCATTATCTTGCAGTCTGCCATCATGTGATCGCTGTAACTGACTCCCCACCCCCTCCACACACACAAATGGCAAAGTAACAGGAAATCAATTTTCTATCTTCAAATCTTCAAATTTTCAAATTCATGCAAATGAGACCATCATAGTCACTTGAGTTGGACATAGTATAGAACACTGAGGTTAAAAAACAAAATAAAGCAAAAAATCTGTCGCAGAGCTGGAGAAAGATTGTGTTTATATCTTAAAATTTCAGGGCAAATTAAAGCTGGCTTCTGTCCTATTCTAAATATATTTGATGATTACAGTAGTTTTAAAAACTTTTGCAAATGTGAAAATTCTGTGCCAAACTCCTCTTTTATTCATCCTTTAAAAAAAAAAACACGAACTTTTGCTTCTTTATCATTAATGAGACTTGTGCATTGGGAACTCATTTAACACCATTGCTAATGAGCTCATTTTAATATGTGCACTTGTGATTAAGCTGACTTCATCAGAGAAGCCTAGAAATCTGCTCTTTTCGTAGGTAGTGAAAATGGTATGCAGCCACATCAACCGCATCTGTTCCCTTTCTCTTCTCTCTCTCTTTCTCTTCTCTCTTTCTTAGTGGTTCCTATAGAACTGTTTAATGATATAATTCTTGATGTGTATTTGTCATGCTATATATTGGGCAATGAAATCTGAGCCATTTGAAAATACATTTTGATGATTAATCATTGCTTATAAAAATAAACTCCAACAGTGATATATGACCTCCAAAGACGTGACCACATGTCTTTGCTTCATACTGATGTTTGCTATACAACACTGCTAAATTTTAGCATATTGAAAACCAACTCTAAGAATTGACAAAAGACAAAATGGTAGTAGAAATGCATGCAAATGGCCTATTTGCACACCATTAGCGCTAAGCAATGTTTTTCTTTCTTTAAAATGTGAAATTTTAAATTTTATTTGAATTTAATTACCCTGAAAGAATTGTTCTATTTTAAAGATTTTTTTCCCCACAATTAAATTGTCTTATATATTATTATTTCCTTTTATGTATTATTTTAATTTTTGGAAACAACTTATTTTAAAGGAAGATTTATTTTTAAGATCCCTTTATCAAAGAATCTCAGCATTAGGTGACTAAAAATTGTGGGCACTAAGGAGTTTTTCCTCTAGGTATAATATATAACAACCTCACTGGGTTCAAAATTTTTAAAAATTATTAAATTTCAGGCAGCCAAGTGCCTCAGGAAATGATCCCATCCCCAAATCCAGAAATGGCCTCCATTAAAGTGACCGCATGCACCTCACCAGTGACAGATTTAGCAAGAGCCACGTGATCTAGTCCTGGGCAGTGAACTCAGAGGACTCTGTGGAGAAGAGTTTTTATTCTTAGAAAGTATTTCCTAGGAGAGGCAATCTCTTCTCCCCTGGATGTTACCACAACTGTTCATTATGAGAAGAACTGCTGTAATCATTTTACTACCAGCCTGAGGAGGATGCAGCTCCACAGATTGGAGAACAGGGAAATGGGCAGATCTGAAGGATGTTATCTGAGAATATAGTTGAACTCTAGATCAACCACGTGGATTGTGTCTCCTTGGGATTTACTGCATGTTCAATAATAAATTTTCTTATTATTTAAGACAGTTTGACTTGGGATTTCTGTTATCTGCAGTCAAAAAACATCCAAATTGATAGAATAGAGCCTGGGACTCAGCCTCTTGCCACAGTGCACCAGCATCACTGCCAAGATAGAGGTCTCACCCCATCTGCAGCTGTGTGTGGCTGGCTGTCCTATTGGTCATCATTAAACAGAACCGGAATAGAGCAATAGTGAAGAGTTGTTTGGTCTTTTTCCCTTTTATTCTACTACTTTAAAAAATTATGTTAAACTATACATAACAAAAATGTACCATTGTAACTATTTCTAAGTGTATATTTCAGAGGCACTAAGTACAGTCATACTGTTGTGCCACCGTCACCACCATTCATCTCCAGAACTTTGTCCATGTTTTAAAATTGAAACTCTATGCCTATTAAACCATAACTCCTCATTCCCTACTCCCTCCTTCCCCTGGCAATCACCATTCTACTTTCTGTATCTATGAATTTCGCTATTCCAGGTAGCTCACAAAATGGAATCATACAGTATTGTCCTTTTGTGACTGGCTTATTGGTCAGCATAATGTCTTCTAAGCTCACCCCCATTGTAACCTGGGTCAGAATTTCCTTTCTTTATAGGGATGAATAATATTCCGCTGCGTGTATAAAACACATTTGGTTTATCCATTCATCTGCTGATGGAAATTTGGATTGCTTCCACTTTTTGGCTGTTGTGAATAATGCTGCAATGAACGTGGGTATAAATAGCAAGCTTTAGCACAGCAATCAAGTTTTGGTCTTCAATGCATATTTGATAGTCTAAAACAGGGATTGGCAAACTATGACCCTCAGGCCAAATCTGGCCTGACATTTGTTTTAATAAATAAAATTTTAGATACTAGAACAAAACTGAATTTAGGTTGGGAAGGAAGGAATGTAGTTTGTGGAAAGTCGGGTTTGCACAGGAGATAAACCAAAAAATAGTACGTAGATACTTTGGAGGGCAGAAATAATCACTTTTAGGGGTGTATTATGCGTCAGACATTATAAGAGGATTTTTGTGTTCTTCATTTAATCCTGAGGAAGACCATGGAGGTAGAAATTTCCTATTCCTCCCATTTCTAATAGATGAAGAAAACTGGGCTTGCAGGATTTACCAATTCCTGGCCTTGTGACTGCACAACCTCTGTTCTTTCTGCAATATGGCACTGTCTTTGAAAATATATAAACAACATCACAGTCTGAAAGCATTTAATTAATCCTGCAATCTTAATTGCCAGGTGAATATTAGTTTTTACCACTCTTAAGGGATAATACTGGGAGGTTCGGACAGCTCATGCAGGTGGCTCAAGTTCACGTGAAGGGTAAGGGGCAGAGCCAGGATTCAAACTCAGCTTCTCTTACTCTAGGGCAGCATTTCTCAACCCCGGCACTGTTGATGTTTTGACTTGGATAATGCTTTGTTGAGGGGAGGTACTTTCCTGAGCATTGTAGAATGTTTAGCTTCATCCCTGGCTTCTACCAACTAGATGCAGAGTGCACTCCCCACACCCCACTGTGACTATCAAAATGTCTTTAGATTTTGGCAAGTGCTCTAGCGGGAGGTGATCACCTGGAGTTGAGAACCACTGGTATATGTATCCATGTCCCTCCACCATGCTGTTTTGATTTTCTACCCCGAAGCAATCCAAAATCTAGTAGATGGCAGCAGACACGTGGTGAAATCTAAACGAGGAGAGTATTATGCTGAGAATCAACATGGAACCCAGATGAGCAGAGCAGTGGCTTTAGGAGCATCAGCTTTCCAGCTAGACTGCCTAGATTCAAGATTCAGATCTAACACTTACTAGCTGTTATCCATGGACTAGTTCTTAATTTTCTGTGCCTCAGTTTCCTTATCTATAAAATGGGAATAATAATACCTACTGGACACAAAATAAACACTACGGCAAGCTGAGTCCCCTGCTGTGCAGGGCAGAAAGTGGGGAAGACGAGGCTTTCTATTTTGAGCTTGATTTTCATTAGCTCTGCAGATTGATTTCCATAGTGCTTGCCCTGAGGGCTGGAGCTTATGCTTCTGACCTCATTACGGAAGGAATAGCTGTTTTATATGGTTAATTTCTGGATGGAAATTAAACAATTAACACCTTACCTGATTATATAAGTGTAGCAAAGGCTTTTAGCTCCAGTCTGTCCTGAGAGAGTCACAGAAACACAGGCATCATTGTAGCAGTTCACAGTGATTGTCTAGGTTAGCTACTTCCTTTGCAGACAAAAGATGACTAAGATCGGAGTAAAATGGTAATCTGCCCAGGGTTGCAGAGCTAGTTCTCAGGAAGCCAGGTCTGACTCGGGCCACTGATTTTAAGTTCAGGGTGTTTTTTACACTGACTGTCAACATTTTCTCTTTTGTAGATATGTAAGATACGCTTGAGAGTGATGATGATTGGCTATTCTGTGACTAACAGATATTTTCTAAATTAAAAAAATGAGTATTATACTTTCTAATATAAATATTTCTTAATAATCTTTGGGTGTCCAAGAATAACACTGATATTTTTTCTAAAATTTATTTTGTTATTTTCCAAGAATAGTTGGCTATGTTACTGGCTTCTGCTCTAAGGGAATAGAGAGAAGGCATCTTCTGAGATATTAAGCAGGCTTTTCCCTAGTCACATTATGGTGATAACTAGAGTAACAGTGTCCACTGCTGGCAAATCAGATAATTGCACCACACTTTACACAGTTACTATGTGTGAAAAATAACATTTTACCTTCACCAAGATGTATTTTCACATGAAGCTTTTAAGGCATGCAATTGGAAAACATACCATTATGGTTAGAAAAAAATGTTAGCTTTATATTAATCCAATAATTAATTAATGATTTATAAGTAATGAGTTTGTTTCTATAAATCTAAGACTTCAACATAATAACAGTTCCTATTTTAAGATAGTTGAGGTTTAAAATATTAAGAGAGTATAAAAAATAATTTCACGCAGTAAGGTTTTAAAATAAGCAAAATCACTGATTACCATGATGCAGTTGAAATTTTTTTGATCATTTAAAACAATAATTTGCCAAAAATTTACCTGGGTTTATTCTTTTCAGGACATTCATCAAAGATTTGGAAGAGGAAAAGTAGAAGATTATTAGAATGGGATATTTTCTCTTAATTTGTTCAAAACATTTAAGGACATTTCAATTTGTTAAACTTTTTAAGCACATTTTTGTAATCTAAGAATTTGATTTACTTAACTGGACAGTTGGACAAAAGCCTAACTAGCAATGGCCATTTCCCCAAGATTTCTGTGTGCTTTAGAAAAGCTTTTTGGGTTTCAATGCCAAAATCAGGCAGCAGAGGGCCCAGCAAATTTTCACTATAAGGAGACTTGCTGAAACTGGAGACAGTTTTTTACTACTCTTTTAAATTTCTACCTAAAATTTGTACTTGTAAATGGTGAAAGCTATATTTTTTGCTATAGGGAAAAAAATCACTAGGATACATAGATAAAATGGTCTTACCATGTTGGTATAATTTAAGGAAATCCACAAATAGCAATTTATTCTAGTTTTAGAAATACAGTTTGGATAGTTAAAAGCTAGTGTACAATTTCTTTGTTTTTCTCCTTTTTTTAATTTCAGCATATTATGGGGGTACAAATGTTTAGGTTACGTGTATTGCCTTTCTCCCCCTTCCCCCCTGAGTCAGAGCTTCAAGCGTGTCCATCCCTGAGATGGTGCGCATCACACTCATTATGTATGTATATACCCATCCCCTCCTCCCCTCTCCCATCTGCCCGACACCTGATGAATGTTATTCCTATATGTCCACTTAGGTGTTGATCAGTTAATACCAATTTGCTGGTGAGTACACGTGGTGCTTATTTTTCCATTCTTGGGATACTTCACTTAGTAGACTGGGTTTCAGCTCTATCCAGGAAAACACAAGAGGTTCTATATCACCATTATTTCTTTTTTTTCTTTTTTTTAAAATTTACATATCATGCCTTTACTCCATTTTAAGTGTACAATTAAATGATTATTAGTAAATTTACCAAGTTGTACAGCTAAACACATAAATCAGTTTTAGAGGATTTCCTTCCCCCTATTGAAAGCCCTAATGCCCTTCACCAACTACATTTCAAGCATGCCCCTCCCCTCCACAGTGCTCACCACATCCCTCAGATGTGGGTCTACCCACCTCTCCCCAAAACCATCCTGAATACCGCCACCATTTGTGCACCATAGTGTTAATCAGTCAGAACCAATTTGATGGCGAATACATGTGGGACCCATTTTTCCTTGTGTTACCTCACTTTGAATAATGGGCTTAAGCTTAATCTAGGATAATATAAGCGGTGCTAGTTCACTGTCGTTTCTTAAAATTGAGTAATATTCCATTGTAAACATATACCAAATTTTAATAATCCAGTCATGAATTATGGGCACTGGGGTTGTTTCCATGACCTTGCAATAGTGAATTGTGCTGCCATAAACATTCGAGTGCAGATGCCTTTAAAATAGAATGACTTATGTTCTTTTGGGTACATACCTAATAATGCTATTGCTGGATCAAATGGTAATCCTGTTCCCTTTCTAAGTCTTAGAGGTCCTCCCAAGGGGAGTCTTATCTCCCTGAGGACTTTGTCTGTTCTTAACATACTGTTTTATTTTTCCCTGTCCTGAAGATCATTCCAAAGGCAAATTTTACTTGCAGGATTTCTCATACATTATTTTTTCATTTATACTTTCAACAAATATTTATTGAATTTTACCCTGTGCCAGGAGCTGGGAACAGACCAACAAGGCCACTCATATCATGGAATTTACACTGTAGTGGAAGGAGACTGGTCGACAAATGTATAAAGACAAAAAGCAAGACCAGATATCATACCATCAAAAGATTTAAGAAGACAAGGAAAATAGGTGAGGATGAAAGAGTACAGATCATTATTTTAAATTATCAGTTACTCTAGATTGGATGGGCAGGGAATGCCTCTGAATGCTCTGAGAAGGTGATATTGGAATAGAAACTTGAATGAAAAGATAGGGTTGGCCCTACTAAGTATTTCAGGCAGAAAGAAAAAACAATTTGTGTGGAAAGCCTCAAGGTGAGCACAAGTTTTCATATTTAAAGAATGGAAAGTGGGCCACCCAATCTCCCTGTACCGTTTTCCATTCCACCTTGCAAAGAACAGGAGAGCACAGGGAATATTTTTCTCATTCATCTCCCACTGGAGAATTATGGCTACATCGAATACCTGTACCTTCCTCCCTCCCTCTTAACCGCTGCCTTCGATCTACTTCCAAAGGAAGAGGTGACCTCGTTTAGGAGACGTCTCAATAGCCCTTTTAAAATTTTCTGCACTTTACCCCATTATTGGAAAGCCTGCTCCTTTAGACACTTGACAACTGAGTTTGTCACTAGCCAACCCAAAGCACAGATGCAACTGAATACTTACTGCCGAGAAGGACTTTAAGCTAGATCATTCCAGGTAAGTTCTCTCTTTTTCAGGTCCAGAGAGGTTAAGTAACTTGACCAGGGCCATTTTTGCCAATTTAAGGAGAAAGGAGAACCAGAGAATTCTGCATCCCACTCCAGAGCTCTTTGAATTATTTTATTGCGTCTGTTGTAATACATCTCTCCTCAAAATTCTATTTTTCTTCCCAACCAATTTTTCCACTCTTCTCTTGCATGTCATGGTTCTTTCGCTTTCTCATGCTTCCATTCATACTATTTCTCTCCAAAGCATGCCATTTCTTTGCCCCATTTTTACTTAATAAGAGCTTTTGGTGGTTTTGGGCTCCGAATTTTTTTCCAATAAACTAGATTAAACACAAACAATATACACATTGAATCCTTCTCACAGTGAGACTATTTCAGACGGATAATACAGCTATACAAAATAGATTGGCATTTTCAGTCTATGAACTAGAAAAAAGGAGGAAGATTGAAGATTGTGTATTATCAGAGTGTGGTAAGATTTTTATAGAGCCTTATTACTCAAGATGCAATTCAAACTATGGGAAGTGATATGTTTTACAGTCCTACATTAACCCAACTCCTTGGCTTAATTTCTGGCTTAATGTCCTGGTTTAATTCTAACTTCTTTTATTTTCCTAGATATAAGCCTAAGCAAATTTTTCATTATTATGGGTACATAATAATTTTATGTATTTACTGAGTACACATGATATTTTGATACAGGTATACAATATGTATTAATCAAATGTCAGCCTTACTCAAGGTGGGAGCTGGGCTTACACTCAGGGATAATAATGTGTAGAAAATATGTTCTTTAATTCTTAGGACCTTGGAAAGTCAAGCAAAAATAAAGTAAGGCATAGATTGAGGTTGTTTAGTAAGCTGCCTATAGCTTACTAAAGCCATTTCTAATCATCATGCCGATGATTATGTGCAATAACTTTAAACCTATTTTTAGGAGAACTGAAGATATCCTGTCATTAATACTCAGAGAAAAAAAAACCAAAGCCAGAACATCTATGAAATGCAAAGAATTATATTGAACAATCATTTCTCTGGAACAAGAAAGTATAACATAGGAAAAGTTAGAGATCAATATAGAATCTGAAACTCATTAGGCTTTATTCATTCATCAAACATTCAGTATTCATCCATGGCTTTACCAAACTATTCTAATGTTATAAATACCCTAACTCATGCCAAACATAAAAACTCACACCTGTAATCCCAGCACTTTGGAGGTTGAGGCAGGAGGATTGTTTGAGGCCAGAAGTTTGAGACCAGCTTGGGCAACACAGTGAGAGCCCCATCTCTACAAAAAAAAAAAAAAAAATAGAAAAATTAGGCAGGCTTGGTGGCATATGCCTGTAGTCCCAGCTACTTAGGATGCTGAGGCAGAAGGATCACTTGAGCCCAGGAATTTGAGACTGCAGTGAGCTATGATTGTGCCACTACACTCCAGCCTGGGTAACAGAGTGAGACTCTGCCTCAAAATAAAAATAAATAAATAATAAATAAATACACACATATGCACACACAAACTCTATGGCACAGTTAATCAACCTTGGCACACTGACATCTTGAAGTGGTTTATTCTCTGCTGTGGAAAGGGCTGTGCTTTGTAATGTACAGTGTTTAGTATTATCCCTGGTCTTTACCTACTAGCTGTCCCGTAGAACCCGCCCTCACCTCCCAGTTGTGATAACTAGAAGATATATCCAAGTATTGCTAAATGTTACCTGGGGGACAAAATTGCATCCAGTGGAGAAACATTGCTCTTTAATTAAGACATTCCATTTTCTTAAAAGGATAATTCTTATTTATTATTTATGTCTTATCTAATACTAGAAAAGGATTTTAAGAAGCTTATGGGGAAAAACACAGTCTGATACATTTGTTAGTTTAAAGACTGAAGGTTAAATAAAATATAGTGATGAGGGAGAGAGATATACCAGGTATCTAAGCTAAGAATAACAATTATATTTAAAGAATGCATTTAAATTTGAGATGCCAAGGGGATAAATGTATTTGTTTATTGTTTTAAGCAAACCTGGAGGTTTTTTAAAATTAGTATAAATTTAAGGGGTACAAGTGCAATTTTATTACATGGATGTACATGTTACATGGATGTAGTGATAAAGACTGGACTCCTAGAGTATCCACCACCCAAATAATGTACATTGTGCCCATTAAGCAATTTCTCATCACCCACCCCCTCCCACCTTCCTACCCTTCCAATCTCCATTGTCTATCATTCCACACTCTATGGCCATGTGTACACATTATTTAGCTCCCACTTATACGTGAGGACATGAGATATTTGACCTTTGTTTTTGAGTTGTTTCCCTTAAGACAATGGCCTCCAGTTCTATCCATGTTCCTGCAAAAAGACATGATTTCATTCTTTTTAATGACTAAATAGTATTCCCTTGTGTGTGTGTGTGTGTGTGTGTGTGTGTGTGTGTGTATCACATTTGCCTTATCCACTTATCTGTTGATGAATATTTAGGTTGATCCCTCATCTTTGCTATTGTGAATAGTGCTACAATAAACATACAAGTGCAAGTATCTTCTTGATATAATGAGAGGGATTGCTGGATAAAATGTTAGTTCTATTTTTAGTTGTTTGAGAAATCTCCATGTTGTTTTCCATAGAGATTGTACAAATTTATATCCAAGGGCATACGTTTAAAAGGGAAATATTATATTCTTATTGACTAATAAAAGGGAAAAATAAGTACTAGTTTTCCATGAGTCAAATTTTCTCTATGCCCTGGATTTTATTGGGATAAACTTGGCACAATGTTATTTTAGTAGCAATTTTTATTAGTAACTATATAAATGTGCTTCCTATGCTCATATATAAGATTAACCCAAGAGATAAAAGCAAAAGGAATGATTGCAAATATTAATTTCATGAAGATATTCTTTATCAGATGTTCACCATAATTAATATTAACAATGCTTGAAAAGGAGAAATCATCCCCAGTAAATACATATAAGGGGCTCTTTACGCCCCTCTCTTTATGCCAATTAATTTATTGTGTTTCAAGCAAATGGCCAAAAGTGGTCTCCGCCTGCAAGGGAATGATGCATTTTATTCACAAGTGGATTTAGTCTCCAAGACCAGACTGTGAAGTCCGATGTGAAAGTTTTATGAGTTGATTGTTCTTTCACCCATTGATGGTAGCAGAGCAGCACATTCCTGAAAAGACCTTTTAAGAACCTGGCCTCAATTCTAGTGGTTAGAAGTCCAAGATCAAGCTATCTGCAGGGTTGGTTTCTTCTGAGGCCTCTCTCCTTGGCTTGCGGATGGCCGCCTTCTCACTGTGTCTTTGTGTGTTTTTCTCTGTGTGTGCACAACTCTGGTCTCTCTTTGTGTGTCCAGATTTCCTTTTATATGAACACCAGTCAGGCTGGAATAGGGCTTACCCTAACAGCCTTGTTTTAACTTAGCCTCCTTGTCTGCCAATACAGTCACCTTCTGAGGCACTGGGGGTTAGGACTTCAGCATATGAATTTGAGAGGACACAACTCAGGTCATAACAAATAGCTTGCAGGTTAATGCCATTTAAGTGAGGAATTATTCTAATACATTCATTATCCTCAATTAGTTCCAGTAATCCATAAAAAGAGATAGATGTAAAGAGAGAATTTTATCTATAGTGACAGTGAATTTTAAATCTTCCCAACTGCCTTTCAAGGCTGAGGCAGGCTTGGAGGTGCTGTGACAAATTAGACTGCCATCCTTTTTAGCAAGGGGAGTTTCTATATATTTCACAGAGATCTGAGTTGTGTAAAACACAGCCTTCATTCTGTTGCTGTTACAGATACCCCCAGCCCTATCCCTTTAATCTGACATTTTTGAGCTGATTTACTCCCAAATACTCGTTAATTTTTCTGTCTAGAAAAAGGAGATACATTTGCAAACATCTCATGGAGGGCTTTGTAGCTACTGATTGAATTTCGCATTCTGAGCATATTTTCTCATCCATTCAATCCTTCATTTATTCTTCCAACAAATATTATCAACAACCTACTGCATGTGCTAATTATTGGGGAGATGATGGTGAACAAATAACATGACTTATTTTGCTCTGGAAAGCAGGAGAAATAAGAGAACTACATGAAGAATGGAGCTAGCTGCCAGAGGAAAGATTTATGGTGCCAACTGGCATGGTGGTTTTACATTCTAGATTTTTTTTTGGATCAGACGCTAATCAAAATATTTTATCCCATGATCGTCACAAACTGCTGAAATGTCCCTGAAATGCCAACATTTTGCTCTCCACAATTGCTTGCCCCTTATAGTTAGAACTGATATTGGCAACTGGCATCTCTGACTTGAGATCTGGAATTCATGGGGACTGTGGCTCAACACAGTGGGGAAATGAGACATGGCCTGAGGTATGACCTTCAGTGCCTCTGTGGAGACAACTGGCAGGATTAGGGCATCCTTCAAAACTCAACTCTTTTCAGTACATCACTAACAAATCTACTGAGAAAGTTTTTTAATGTATTTACCACATAAATGCCCAAACCTTCATGGGTTGAGCATTAAAGAGTTTTGATATGGTCTCAAAATGATCCTATAGCAGCATACTCACCATCCTCATCTGGGGAATGCAAGGGAGAATTTCTCCTTTATAAGATTGCTGGGGGTCATGGCTCATGCCTATAATCCTAGCACTCTGGGAATCCAAGGCAGGAGGATTGTTTGAGCTCAGGAGTTTGAGACCAGCCTGAGCAAGAGTGAGACCCCTTCTCTACCAAAAATAGAAAAAATTAGGCAGGCATCATGGCATGTGCCTGTAATCCCAGCTACTTGAGTGGCTAAGGAAAGAGAATCGCTAGAGCCCAGGAGTTTGAGGTTGCAGTGAGCTATGATGATGCCACTGCACTCTATCCAGGGTGACAAAGCAAGACTCTGTCTCAAAAAAAAAATTGTCTCAAGGATTAAATAAGATAATGCGTGTTAAAACCCTGCTACTGTGCCTGCTCACAACGTGTTAGTTTATGCATGACATTTCAGATTATGGAAAGATCCTTTCTATAACCACCTTCAAAATATTCCCCTTCATTTACCTGGAACAGAACCACTGATATCTTATTCTTTTGGACTTGCACACAATGTTTAAAAATTCTTCACTTGAGATAAAAAAGATAATGCATTTAATGTACTCTCAAATTAATTGGTCAGAGAAGCTAGATGACAACTTAGAAGCTCTGTGGAGAAAGACAATTTGCTGAACGGATAGAACATCTGTGTGGTTTTGTTTTTTGGGCATGTGCATATTGTGCTTTGGGTTGGGGTCAGCTTGAGAATCAGGACCATGAAGCACCCGCTGGTGTCTTGGTAGAGTGTGAGGAGTCAACATTGCCTGGATAGTGAGTCCTCCAGGGTAGATACCGGAGGCCTGACAAGCTGCTGGATGTAGGGATAGAAAGGAGGACACTGGCCTCGCATCAGTTCACTCACATTTACCTAAGCCTAATTTTACAAAGTGATGAGCTTCCTTTTATCATGTCAACTTTAGTAGGAAATATTTTGTTAAAATATCGTCTTGGAAATAATTGCCCCCCTTTTTTTCTTGACTTTAATGTTCTGTATCTATAGCTCCGTGATCTCCTTTTGTATCTCATTGAGCATAAAACAAGTTATGCAAGATGAATAAGTTCTAGAAATCTGCTGCATAGCATTGTATCTATAGATAAGAATATTGTATTGTACACTTGAAAATCTATTACAAGGGTAGATCTCATATTACATGAGTAAATGATTTTTTTACTAAAGTAAAATTAAATCAATCCCCCACCTCAGAGACAAAGATTCTTTAGATGTTTATAGATATCAGATTCCATTTGTTAAATGGGACCATGATTTCACACTTTTGTGACTGACTTCTAACCATTCAAACTAATGCTGTTCAAGTTTATTCTTGTTATTGTGTAGACCAGTGATTTGGACTTTTTTACTGACAGGTAGTACTAAAATGTATGAATATACCAGTTTGTTTTACATATTCCTACAGATGGACATTTGGTTTGTTTCTTTCTGTTGTGTTTTGAAGAACCAGCTGCCTTCACAAACCACTGCAGCTTGGAGACTTCTTTTTGATATTACAACAACCACATTTATTTACCAAATCAAGGTCTTTCATCTCATGGACCAGTGATTTATTTAAGGTCTACTTCCTTCCCTTGGTGATGAATCAGATTAAAAGTTTAAAAATAGCAAGTAAAATGTTTCTTATCTTCCCATTATTTCTTGGCTATTATAAAAATCAACATCTAAGAATATTAGCCAAAATTAGATATGAAAGTTTATAGTTTCATTTTCTACCAACAGTTACAATCCAAAAGAAATTATGAAATTAAAATTTGTTTCCTACTCTGAATCATACATGATACACACACACACACATACACACACAGAGTAAGCTTTGTCAAGTAAATACATGCATATTTATGTATATGTAAGCAATAATAATATTTAGACTAATATTTAGTTATTTAAATTGACTTCAAAAAGATTAGATGATATGTAAAATTTTAGTCACAGATTAATTAGATACATACACCAATATATTATTAATAACATTAATTTAATATAAATTCAACAAATATGTATTCACAAAAGACAATCTGAACATTTTGTACTGGACAATTTCTTATTTATTGTTATCAAAGCATTTGTTCTATGAACAATGGGAGGTTAGTGGTGGGAAGAAAATGGGTTCTGACTACAAACTCATGCAAATTAGGCAGAAAAAGGGACATCAATAACTTTGGTTAGTTTTAATGTATTTTTTGAAATTGTTTTGAAGGATAAAAATAATTAAACTCAGTTTTTAAAATATTAAGAACAGAATAATACATCATTAATTTCACTAATGATAATCCAGTTATTTCCATGTTATGATCAATTAGGAAAGATAGAGATGGATAGAGTGAAAAATTATAACTAAAAGAAAGCTTTAATTACAAAAAGAAAAATGAAACACAACTGAGAGAAAATAGAACTTCAGAATGTCACTATAGCTGGTTAGGTGGTTCCATCTTCCCTTCAGCTTCTATCTTCCACCTCACTAAATTTGACTTCCAAATCATTTGATTGGGGTTTTATATTCCCTCTAAACTTGTCTCCTATATTAAACCCTGAGGCAAAACATATCTTGGCCTAGAATTTCAGAACCTGCTTCCTACCCCTAGAGTTTTTCCTAAGTGCTTTCATGTTTTAAAACTTAATTTACTCTAATTTAAAAAAGTGTGTGGAGAGTTTCATAAAAGTGGGTAGGAGCAATTGATTAACAAATAATTCATTTTAGGAAACTTGCCTATAGCCTAATTCAAGTCAGCCAGTAGTTTTGTGTGGCCCAAGAACCAAAGTTTCCCCAGCACTACCCCATGCAATTCTGTAATGATATTGTCTGTTTTTATGTATTTGTGACTTCTTTTTAAAAAAAATGAAAAGAAAACATATTCCTTTTCCAATGGGCTCAAAATAAGGGCCAGACTATCATCCATCAAAGAACTTTGTTTTACACATGCTAAAAGGAAGATTGCAGAGCAAGGCCACAGGTCAGCATATAAAAGAGTGTATATATAACACTGCAATGAAGTTAAAAGTCTATGTACTCTTTCTCTGCTGCATTTTTTCCATATGATAAATTTCTCAAAGCAGGATTACTAAATTATAGGGTTTTATAGGAGATTCTTGAGAACAAGATGAGTATTTTTCTCTTTTTTTGTAGATTCCCACAGGATTCATACAATATTCCAAGACATGGTAGTCACTAAATGATGTTAGCAGACTCTATTATGATTCACTGAGTAGTTGACTATTGTAAAATTGAACTTACTTTTGTAAACACCCTGAATAAATAAAATTGATTTTCATTTTTTCCTACAAAAAAAAAGAAATACGTTTACACAGAATCTTTGAAAAGATAGTCTCTTAATTTTAATGGCTGTCTGATCATTTACATAATATCTTAATATTTGAAGTTCATCTCTGAGAACTTTTAGAAAAGGTTCATATAATGAGCACCCACCTAACAGCAGAGATTCTTTGTAAAAGTGCCCTCCGTGATTCTAATCAGCAGCTCTACAGAACTCTGCTGGATTCAAATGACAAACTAATTTATAATAAGAAATGTTGTGAAAAAGACTTAGAGACGAAATGGACCAAGTTCAAGAATGGTCAATGGTGTTCTTCAGGTACTCGGCACCGTGAGGGGTACAGATCCACTAAAACACTTATTCTATCTGTCTCTGTGATGTGCATTTCTGGCGTGAAGCTTTAACATGCCCATCATTACCCTGCCGGCTCACCCAGAGGAAACGATCTTTCAGCTATTCAACAGCTATTCGCTGAATCGTTTCTATGGGCGAAGCACAATTCTAGGCTCTGAGGGTATATTGTATGAGCAGCGAACAAAACAGGCAAAGTCCCTGACTCAGTGAAGTTGAAAATCCCTCTTGCTTTTCAAACATGATGGAGGAGGAGAGAGGGGAGCAGCCAGTCCCAGGGTTTTAAGAGAATTGAGATAATTGCAGCCTCATTTTGAAGTCTCTTAGTATTTGCGGCTGAAGAGAACATCAAAATGTGTATTCTGAAGAAGTGCCAAGGAAAGTGAATGCAAACTGCTAACTAAATTGCTAGTAAAACAAACCAAGAGACAGAATACAAATGAAGACTTGGAACTGAGACAATGTGAGGGTGAATATAAAGAGTGGGGAGCCAAGGACAGGCAAGGACAGAGAAGGCAAACGCGGAAGGGTTCCTTTCCATTCCAGAGACAAGCAGGAAGAAACCACAGGTTTTGTGTGATCTCAGCAGCGGGGATGGGTCGATATCCCTGCAACGTCCTGAAAGCAGAGGGGCAGAGATGATTACAGGGGGGTATGATTTGTAATAAAATATGTCAAGACTGTTGGGTGGAAGAGGGATAAATATTTTTTTTCCCAATGAGGAATGTAACGTAAGAGATGACTGCACAGTTTAGAAAACCAGGCTTTGGTCCCAATTCTGGGAAAGGCATTCTAAAAATTCAAGCTGTCTGAAAAAGGAGAGGGGCAAGTAATTCTGTTCGGTCCTAAATCCCTGGAGTGTTTAAGTGGAAATCAGACATCCGCATCATAGGGTTGTTAGAACAAAGTAGGACTAGATGATTATGAGGGCCCTTCCTACTGAAATTTTGAGAAGAATAAATGTGAATTTAGCAAACTAGCCTCTGGAACTCTATATGGAAGCAGTTATTTTTATTTTCCTTGACAGATCCAGATGGTTTAGCAATATTGGTTTACCTCTGTGTGTGTGTGTGATCTACAATGATGTGCAATAACATTTAAGTGGAAAATAATTTACTTCTATGAAGAAAATAAAATTGAACTGTTGATACCAGCTAGTCCAGGAAAGTTGATGGAGGTAACTTTGCAGCTGACTAAGTCCCCTTAGGCTAAAAAAAAAAATCACCAAATGATTGTGTGACCACACAAGGGGTATCATGAAAACTGAGTATCCCAGTGACAGAGATTTATTTCTGCACTTATCAATACAGCATTAATACTAGGATATGGGGGCATGAGTGTGCTATAAATGAAATGGAGTATGTTTACCTGGGAACCAAGGTATGTCTAGAAAGAGAGCAATATTTTATCACAGGAAATTAATTTTGCTCTTACTGACAGGAGACCTTGTAAATACTCTCAACCCATGAATTACATTACTCATATCCCTAAAAAGCTATATTGAAGGTTGTCTCAAAGACCAAAACCTTGACTTTTCAAGGAAAAATCTTTAGTTTTTTTATTGCTTTTTTTTTGAATGATTTATTTTATGTCTCTGAAAACAAAAAGGGCAAGAGAAAAATTTTGATTAAGAATTCTAAATGCAAGGTTTTTGATAGCATATAAATGGAATAGACTCTCACATTAACAGGAGTAATAGGATTATTTAAATTTTAAAAGAAAAACCTTTCTAATAAGCTAATGGATACCCACAGCTTGCTCCTCAGATAAACATAAAGACTTTTTCCTGTATACATGTGTTGCCCTTCTTCCATCTTTTCTAAATGAACGTCTGTTAAAAACAAAGTCAGCCTTTTATGATTGTGCAGGTAACACATGCATAAAAATGCATGCATGTGAAAAATCCAGAAAAAAGTACAAAGAATAAAAAGTATGAAGAACTATAACCCACTGATAAACAGTTTATACTTCCCTTCAGTATATGTGTGTGCATATATTTAATGACATATAACCCATACACATACATAAAAATAAATCATATCTTGTGTATATCTCCAATGACCATATCTCACAATAGAAAAGTATGGGATAAGGTCAACATGAAAATAGTGAGATGACATGAAATACCCCGGTAAGTTAATGGGTCATATTGTAAACCTATATGGAAAAGCAGTTCTTCCTGAATTATTATTTAATGTTTATTAGCTCAGCTGGTTCTACAACTGGTACAAATTTTCTCAATGACATATATAAGACTCCTAATTTGGTCACCGACTGAAGCTCTACAGAACTGCTTCCATTTCCCTCTATATATTAGGCTGTGCCATAACTTGGGGTTTCTCTCATTTGAGATTTCTTGCCTGGAATCTCCATGCTTCCCTTATCTACCCGGTGACTATCTCACATCTTTTAAATCCTAGCTCCAACTGTCACTGTTTCTAGGAGACCTTCCGGGCCCACGCAGGTAGAGCGGACTCTTGCCACTGTTCTTGCACGTGCTTCCCACACAGTGTCTAAAACACTTAGGCGCATGCACACATGAAGCATCTTCCCCACTGTGCTCTGTGCTCTGAGCTGAGGGTAGATGTCTGAACACTACGTCAACCATAGTGGTGGGGAGTTAGCACTCAGTAGATTTGTTGAGTGAGTTAATAAATGATGAATAAATGAAGGGTGATTGTATAAACTAAGATATAAGCCTTTATAAAAATTATATTTTGGCGAATATATTCATCAAGGGAGACCTATTTTGCAAATATCAGATGCAATAATTCATAGCCAACTCAGATTATTTAAGAATGGTATGTATATCTGCACAAAAAAATAATGAGTGGTGCCTAACAAGAAGAGAGAGAGGATAACTGTGTTCTAGAAATGCTCTGGAAAGAGCATAATGGCCACTGTTCTCAAGTATAGCCAAGGTGTTCTAAGAAGTACAGAGGTATGACAGAGAGGTTCTTGCAAAGACATCACTGGAGAATGAAATTCAGGCCTGGCGCTGCTTCTTATTAGCTGTGAGTGTAGCAGGTTATTTAAACTCTATGGGCCTGAGTTTATTAATCAACAAAATGGGTTTATTAGATTAGATCATTTCTAAGGTTACTTCTTATTCTAACTTTTAAAGATAGGAAAAATAAATATAACAAGTTAAGACTCTGAGTGATTAAAAATGAGAAATAAAAATGCACAGTGACTTTCCTTGTTTATTAAAATCAGCAAAAACTATGTACGTGTAAGTATTTGTGTGTGTGTATATGTACACACACAAAGAATTGTAAAATGTTTTAATTATAATATTAAGATTTTCAGGTTGTATTAATTGTCAGTAATTTAAACAAAAAAATCCAATTGATTACTATGCTAATAAATATGTACTGAAATATGATTTTTTTTTCAAGCTCATTATTATCAATGAAGCAGAGAGCTTGCGTTAGGCTGATTTTTTTTCCCTTTTCTTTTGCATATGCCTTTCCCTTCTATTAAGATTTTAGGAAAATCCACTGGGTGGTGGTATGTCCACTGCCTTCTACGTTCCAGACATAGAGCATAGAGTATCCCACCCATGGTGGTCTCAAGACCTCCGCAACCCTCTCCCCCTAGAGCCTCTTTTAGTGCTACAAGGAGCATAAGAGTAGCTTCTTTTAGAGCGGTATTATGTTTTGGGTCCTTTGAAAAGTTACAGTGTTACCTGGGACAAGAGAGGGAAATAGGGTCTAGGGCAAGTATGTCTTACCACTGAATGGAGAATAAAGACCCGGAGAAGTTCAGCCCCTGAGGCTATTCCCTTCTTGCTCTCTTCCTCCCTTTCATAAACATTGACTGAGGACTCACGATGCTTTGTGACAGGGAGGCCAGGAGTGTTTGGGAGCCAAAGAGATGATCCCCAGAGAGGCAGGGGAGCTGGGAGTTGGTACTCATACATTTACTAAGGGAGAGTAGAGTGACCCTTCAAAGAGGCCAAAAACAGACACTTCACAGTTATGAAAATGGAAGCCACAACAAAGTGCTGAGAATTAGAAAATCTGCATTTCAGTATCTGCTCTTACTCTTGTTGCAGGACATCAAGAGCTAAAATCTAAATTTTGTAGTATAAAAATCAATTGATGTCTCCTGTTTGTAGCTGAAAATCCCCGACATAAACTAATCTGAGACTTGTCCTGCTAGAACCAAATCTCTGGGGAGATCACTAAGTCCATTTCATGGAGAAATGAACACAAGCCTGTGAGCCTGGCCAGCGCTGTCTTCTCCTTAACACAGCTGACTGCATCGATTAGGTGTCTTGGGGAAAACATTCTGTTCGGACAGTTTATCCCTGCCTGGTGGGGGAGATCCATTTGCTGATATGTCTTGGTGCTTTCAAATATTTTATGTATATATAAAATACATATAAAAGAAAACCTGTAAAGTGGAATAACCGCTATACTTGACTCGCAGCCAAAGACTTCTTTTAACTGTTGGCTGCTCTCATCTCTGGAAGCCAGTTTCGAATCTCTGTAGGGACTCAGAGGAAAGTAAAAAGAATAACAGTACAAAAGGGACAAAGGAGTGAGCAAAGAAAAATTTAGGGAACTGGACTTCTCCTGGGGCCCTAAAGTTTATTTATTTAAAAATCTTTATGGTGGGTGGGGCTTGGTGGCTCACACCTGTAATCCTAGCACTCTGGGAGGCTGGGCGGGAGGACTGCTCAAGCTCAGGAGTTGGAGACCAGCCTGAGCAAGAGCGAGACCCCATGTCTACTAAAAATAGAAAAATTAGCCAGGTGTTGTGATGCGTGCCCGTAGTCCCAGCTACTTGGGAGGCTGAAGCCGGAGGATCGCTTGAGCCCAGGAGTTTCAGGATGCAGTGAGCTATGATGATGCCACTGCATTTTACCGTGGGTGACAAAAGCAAGACTCCGTCTTAAAAAAAAAAAAATCTTTATGATGTTTTTCCTGAAATTATTGTTTTTTTTCTGATATTCCTCTTCCTCTGTCCACATAAAACTCAGGGAAATATTTCTGACTCCTTTAAAAATCTTTCATGTAAGTGATACCTGTCGTTTGTAGTTTGTGTCAAACCAGACGGTTCAGGCAAATTCTTACTAAGGAGGTAGTCTAAATTTCTAAAAGGAAAGAGCAATTATCTACTATCCCTACAGCTACATAAAAATGAAAATGGAATGGGGAAAAAAGACTTGCCTTTCAGAATCTATTTCCTTCATTTGGTGATAGCCTGAGGCCCCGAATCTCATTTTGTAGAGCATCACATGACTAGCCTTAGTTTTATTTAGTTGGATTCTGTAGCCTTGAATCTCATGAAAGGCATGTTATAAACTCAAGAAATTAAATTCTTCATGGGTTTATGTGGGGCTCAGAAAATGCATTCTCACAATCCGCAGGGGAGCATAATGGCTGTTTCTACAATAGCTGAGAATTGCTGTACATTTTTTTTCCCTGAAAGATGCAATAATTAAAGTCACAAGAAATTCAGGAAGAAATTCAGGTGGTACCACACAGGTCCAGCAAATGATAACACGTCATTCTGAGCAGGGAGTAAAGCAACCAGGGAGACAGGAACAGGAAATATTCAGAGATTCAATCAAATAAACAGCTGGTGTTAAAAAAATGATATTGGTCGGAAGCGGGACTCTAATTTAAAAACTGGCGTTCTGGAATATTTACTCTGTCCATTGTAGAGGGGTTGGGGGATGACTGTCAGGTGCAACCAGTGAATATGTTAATTTACGTGGCAAAAGAGACTTTGCAGATGGGATTAAATGAAGGATCTTGAGATAGGGAGATTATCCTGGATTATCTGGGTGGGCCCAGTGAAATCACTCTGGTCCTTACAAGAGGGAGGCAGGAGAATCAGTCATTGGTAGGAGAGGTGACAACGGAAGCAAGAGGTTGGAGTGATGCAAGGAACGGCCCATGAGCCGTGGAATGCAGGAGGCTTCTTGAAGATAAACAAGCAAGATCCTGTATTCTTCCCTCAAAGCCTCCAAAAGGCTCTGCAGATATCTTGACTTAAACCAAGTAAAGTTGATTTGGGCCTGCCTGTCTGCAGACTTGTAAGGGAATAAATTTGTGGTTTTGTAAGCAATCGAGTTTGTGGTAATTTGTGACAGAAGAAATAGGAAACTTACACTATAGGTTACTGAGAAAGACTCAGGGGAATAATTTAAGGATCAATTTTTTCAGTGCTTATGTACAAAGCAGGAACTAGGCTCAAGGGGAAGGTATCAATTTATAATTACAACGTTTCCCACGTGCATGCACTTCAGAAATCACTTTCACATGCATCTTTTAGAAGTACATTACAAGATCAGAGGCGGATTAACAACAACATTGCCAGAACCCTAAGGCTTCTGGTATTTAGATGTAGACTTCCTGAAACCGGCCGGCTAAGGTAAGGTTTGGTTCCAGAGATTATAGCATGCCGAATATGACTTAGAAGGAGGTGATCTCTTAGCTGTAGAAAGTTTTTGGAGGGGTGTAGAATATAGCAGTCCCTGATGGATTCCACTTCATATAATTAAAGTGTATAATCTTTGATACACTCACCTTACCTCAATTGTATCTTCTCAGTCATTAAACTGCGCCAAAAATATGAGAGCAAATTTTTATGTAAAATTATTTTTTTAAAAAACTGGGAAAACATTCCAAAAAGTTTAAACATTGGGATTAGGGTAATTTTTATTTATTATTTATTTTCATATTTCAATTTTTTCTCAATGAGTATATATTGCTTTTATAATTAGAAAACACAGTATTGGATGCTGTGTGCTCATTCCATCTTTTCCCTATTTAAAGTTGTGAGTTCTCATTCTTGCTATTGTCACAGATCTCTTCACCAGTTGAATGAAAACTGTGAACCCTGGTGTTATCAACATGCACACACACCCTTTTTCTATATAAATTTCAAGAAAATCCCAGATAATCCTAAACCCATCTGTGAAGCTTCTGGGAGTCCTTGGCTCTCAAATAAGGGTCCCCATTTTACACTTAATGCTATGACAGATATTAATAGCTACATTTCAAACAGGGGACTGCTGTGTGGCAGATAATGTGGTAGAAAAAGCTTGAGCTTAAGTGCTGGTTCTTTCACTTCCTAGCAGTATAATTTTGGCAGTTATTTAACTCTGGGGCTTAATTCTCTCTTCTATGAAATGGAGATCATGACACTCCACTAAAATTAAAAATTCTTCACCAATTATCATTACAAATATTATTTAGATGTTTTATAAATTAAGAGAGGCATAATCTTAGTTCACATTTAAACAGCTATGACTGAAATATAAACTCTAATTTATTATTAATTTCCATTTAACCATTGTGCAGAAAAATTCCCAAAGTAAATTTAGAGAGATAGTGTCTAAACTCTTAAAGTAGTAACAAAAACAGGTTTCTAAGTGTCTTTAACTGGGAGTTTGCAAATCACTTTTTTAAAAAATCGCTAGTGCTTCATACTTGTCTTTGACAGCATGAGAAATGTAGTTGTTTGTTTTGCATGCATGTGTGTCTATGTACTCACTACCCTTGTGTAGACGTGCATGTTTGTATATGCTTAACCCATGTATACTACATGCAAAGAACATAATCTCAATCCAGAGCACTTAATTCCTAAAAAAAGTGGCCATTCTAGAAATAATTGAATAGAAATTGGTTGCTGTGTTAAATATAAATAAAATAATATCATATGTGCATTGAGATTATAAATGAATGCTTTTTTCTTCAAACTTTCAAGGAAGTTGAGTGATTTTTCTGTTGAGATATTCAATAATGTTAAAAAATCCACTGATCTATCATTAAAACTCTTGGTATTATAATATCCCACTCCTTATTTAGAGTAAGGAAATATAAGTCAATATTCACAGCTCTGAAATGAATGCTGTGCATATTTTGGAGTCCCTTTAATATAGAATGCTGGAAGCTACTGAGAATATTTTTTCCAACTTATTAGCGAGATTAAAAAGATTTACTAAATTTGTAAAGCTAAACCATCTGCTAGTATCAATCTGGTACTGAACCTATAGAAAAGAATATTCACAACTTTTTGGTACCAATAGTTCCCACTTTTTCTTTATTGAATCAAAATATTAAGTAACAATGAAATTCCTTCCAGGTTTTTTTATTAGATAGAAATCTGTTGCCTACTAAAAATAAATATATCCAGCAAAATTAACCAACAGGGCTATTATAGTACTAATGCAATCACTTAATTCTTGAAATTCTAATTTAAAGTACTTTAATATTCATTTAAACTATCCTTTAAATCTAAATAAGATCAATAATACTATCACAGAAAAAATAAAATGTGATTTTGAACTTGAATTATAGTGAGTGAATAAGAATTCAATCTTAATTAACTAGTTGAAAATTTGTCTCAAGTGCATATTGACATTAATTTTTATATTCTTCAAAGTGAGTAAAAAATGAGAAGGGACATGAATATTGATCACCTTTTCAGAGGTATCTTCTATATTTTCAAATAGAACCCACTTATCCAGAAAAGAGGATGAAAATAAATGCCAATATATTCTTTTTAACCCAAATTAGTTTATAATAATTTAATTGTGGAAAAATAATGTTGGACCCTAATATTTTGCCTTTAATTTAGGAGACATTTAAGAGTTTCAAAAGTGATTGATTCACAAAAGAAACCATGTGACGAAATGGAGTGACTCGCTCACTTTGTGAAAGTGATCAAATATATATCACATTTCATTGATTCGAAGATACAAATACTTTTTGTGTATAAACACCTCTAAAATTGGTATTCAAGTTATAATCTATACAATGACATAGTTTTAAAAATTAGGGGTTTTTTTGCAGTACCTAAAATAATGGTGAATCTTCAAATGAATGGTTTCTTAGATTTGACTAATTTTGGAAAGGTGAAATAGTAGCTTTGGCAATGGCAGAAAGGAAAGAAAAATAGGCAGTTTGCTACTTTGTGAAAAATAATAGGTGATAAAATTTGATATAGACATCCATGTACAAAATGTGTTCTTCAGATTTTTTTTTATTTGAAGTAAAAATAAAAACAAAAATCATGCACTTTTTAAAGTAAATCATACCCACTATCTATTTGGAACTCAAACAATCTATGCAACAAAATTACCTAGAACATATTAAAAGCTCAGAAAGCAGTAGAAAAAGATGAAATCAATATCAATAAGGCTGTTTCTTGTTTATACACTCCTCATTTAGTATTCATTCACTCTTATATTTATAGATATTCTAATAAATACGTTCATCTGGTTTCAAATTCTATGATGATTCAATGTAGCAAGTTTGAAAAGGAACTTATTGCCAATTTATCAATTGGCAACTGAAAGCAAGAGAGAAAATAGTGTATATGTGTGTATTGGGGGCAGGGAGCAGGGAGGAGGAATCATCAAGATCAGTAGTAAAGTTCTTTTTGATTCAAGTGGAATCAATCTCGTATGCTAAGGTAAGCCCCAAAAGTACCATTGTGGGAATTCAGAACTCAAACTACATGTCATGTTAGGTTGGGCCTGAGCCATCAAACAAAGGCTAAAGTACTCTCTGCATATCCTATTTATGGAATTAAGATTGTGTGTAATCCAGATAGAATTTTAGATGTCATGGTGCTTAAAGAGATCAAGCATCATGGGGTAATTCATCCTTGACAGACTGGGTTAAACAAGATTTTTCTGTTCTTCTTATTTGGCATTAACTGTCTATCCATACAGCCATCTTCTTAATCCTTTCAATAAACAAATATTTATTGAGAATACATTGGTATCATTTTAAGCACTGGATATGTGGCAGTAAACAAATGTGACAAAGTCTGTACCTTTATGGGCTTATATTTTAAAAAGGGAAGATAGCTCAAATAAATAAGGAGAATATATAGAAATTTCAAAAGTTCTAGGTACTACATAGAACCCTAAAGCAGGGAAGCAAGGATTGACTGTGTCTATGGGTTGTCATTTTAAATAGATTTGTGAGCAAACAGGTGAACAAAGAATTGAAAGAAGTGAGAGTAAGATGGAACAGCAAGTGTAAAGTCCTGCCGCTGTAGGAGCATGTCAGGTGGTTTGAGGAACCGCAAATGGTGAGGGAAGGGAAAGAAATGGAGATGACGTCAGAAGATAAACAAAGACAGAGGTGGGGCACAACACATACGGGACAGAGTAGGCTACTCTGAGCCCTCTGGTTTTGATTGAGGTGTAGGATTTTTAGGTTATTATTGAAGTAGTTCAAAAGATAATGGTGGTAGGTAATAGTGGAGACAGTGAGAGTAATCATATTTTGAATATACATATATTTTTTAAATCATTATTTTTATTTCAGAATATTAGGGAGGTACAAACCTTTATGTTTTGAAGATAGAGTAAATAGAGCTTAAAGCAATAGATATGTTCTGTTAAAGAAAGAAATGGGATTAGTAAGATACCAAAGTTTTTGGCCTGAGGACAAGAAGAATGGAGTTGCCATTCCAGAAATGGGGAAGACTGGAAGGACATGTTTAAAGGGGAAGAAGAGTAATTCATGGCTGTGTTAAGTATTAATATAGCATTACAGAAGTGTTTAGAAGGGGTGCTAGATTCAGCATTGATTGGGGTGGGTTGGTGATGAGTTGAGTGGTGACATTTCCAGAGAAGATAGCTATGCTAAGACCTACACCATGCGATAAGCTCCATGAGGGCATAGCCCAAAACCCTCATTATTTTATTTTTAATTTTTTTTTTTTTTTAGAGATGGGGTCTTGCTCTGTCTCCCAGACTGGAGTGCAGTGGTGAGATCATAGTTCACCACAGCCTCAGACTCCTGGCTCAAGCGGTGCTCCTGCCTCAGCCTCCCAAGTAGCTGGGACTACAGGTGCATGCCATCACGCCAGCTATTTTAGAGATTGGGTCTCACTATGTTGCCCAGACTGGCTGTTTTTTTTTAAGTTTTAATGTCTACAGTGTTGGCATGTACATAGAAGACCTCAATAAAGACTTGATCACTAAATAAATGAAGACCTGAGTGATGAAGAATTAAGTGAGAACCAGTAGCTACTCTTTATTGAATACCCATTATGTGCCTGGCACTACTTTATGTTTTACATATATGTTTACATTTAATTCTCATAATAAACTTATTGTATTATTATGACAGTTTTACAGAAGAGAAAACTGAAGCTCAGGGAGAGTAACTGAATTGTTTTACGACACTTTGCCTTACTCCAATCGTGCTTTAGCCACTGTTTTATATTACCAAGGACAGTATGAAGAAGGAGCAATGAAAATGTTCCAGGCAGAGGGAAAAACGTATGCAAAGTAAGAGGGCCAAAGGGACCATGGCGTCTTCAAGAGATTTTCAAGCACAGCAAAAAAGTGGACTAATTACCTTCCATACTGATGTTTGTAGGGTACTTTATGTTTTTAGAAGTATTTTCTCGTAGGTGTTCATAATAATCTCTGAGAAGTAGAGAAATGTTTTTATTAACAGTATCCAATGGATGGGAACATAGGCCTACAGTGCTAAGTTTGCAAATCTAGTCAATAATGACTGAGTTTAAATTTGGACTTCTTTCACCAAAATTTAAAATAATTTATTATGTTTCTGATTATCTAAAGTCTTGTCATGCATTCATTAAGGGGGTGAGGAAATATACATGGGAATACATGTATTTTGATATTGAATAAAACGTATGGAAATTGTAAAAGGATGTACCAGACAGAAATAAGTGATCTGGAAGATGACAATACAGTAATAGCTGTCGTTTGCAGAGCACTTGGGATGTGACAGACATTGCACTAGGATCTTTACATTCACTCCCTAAATTTGATCTCACAACAGTTGAAAAGGAATTTCTGTTATCATCTCATTTTGGAGTGAAGAAATTAAGGCTGGGAGAGACTAAAGCAACTTACTGGAGGTCGTTATACAGCCAGGAAGTTGCAGAGTCAAAAATGAACCAAGAGCATCTGAAATCAGACTTTAGACTCCTAACAGCTTGACTAGGAGCTACACTACCTGGTACTACCTGGGCAGTACTTTTTTTTTTGTCTTTGTAAAGTCCAAAGTGAAATTAACAAAATCAAGGATGTTCTGATGAGTGAGAAATTATTTTCTTAATTACAGTAACGTTTGGATTTGTGTGCCCCGGCTGTGAATTAGGTTTCACTTCAGCTTTGCACACTCTTTTATCACAGCTTAAGACAGCAGATGGCTCTCTTGCGTTTTCTTTCACTTACCTCCATCTGTAAACAACCAAACAGCGTTTTGGGGAGGTAAGAGGAAAACGCAAGGATTAAGCTAAAAGACCTTGGTTATCCAATGCTGCCCCCTCACCACGCTCCTTGAAAGTCGGAAGCCACACAGACTAGAAATGACCGCTCGAGAAGCCTGAAATTCACAGTCTGAATAGACACTCCCGAGACTCAGGAGTCCGCTGTTCCAGGTGCTGAGCCAGGGGTCAGAAGGCTCAACCCAAGAAAGGAGTATTTCTCGGTTATCGAAAAGCTGAAAAGCTTTGTGCTCTAAGGTGTGTTATTAATGTCAGTGGAAGCTGTGAGGATTAATTTCCTTTCCACCTTGGTGGGGGTCGGGGGGGAAAGAAACTGCTCTTAAGGAAGGAAAGTATCAGAGACTCTCATAGCCGGCGCTTTTCACGGCGAAACTTGCTCGGCTCGGAGAGGTAAGGCACGATCCCTGTCCGCGGTGCTGAATCCCTGCCCCGACAGGACACTGCTGAATAATGCAGGGAGGGGTCTGAGGAAGCCCAAAAGGACCTCACTGATTCACCAGTCCAAGGATTTGGGGGAAAGACTGCAGCATACGAAAAAGACTGAAAAGAAAATAATTAACACAGCCATAATAACAAGAATCTCAATCTCACTGTTTTCAAATTCATATAGCTTCACATACATCAAGAGGTTTTTAAAAAAATCTTTAAAAACAATCTAGGTATGTTAGTTGGGGAAGTTGTACTAGATTTAAGTGGTCACTGTGCTTGACATTTTACTTATCCAAAAACTCACTCCTAGAAGCTTTAGATAAACCTGTGTTCTTTAACCATTTAGTCTTTCAGAAATTCAAATCTAGAACTTCTGAAATGTCCGAATGGCTTCTCTTCAATAACAGAATCCAAGAGTAGTAGTGACTCAATGTTCAGTGGGACTTATTTCCGTGAATTTTTTTTGAAAAAAACAGACACACTTTAATAGCCATTTTATTAGGTACATTCATCTTTCTATAGACGGTCTTCCCTTTTTGAGCAGAGGCAATGGAAACACAACATATTTAATAAACACACACTCACCAAAAGTGGAAGAACGGAGGCATATGAAACAGGAAATAGGCACAACAAAATAATTTGCATGCCCGTTTTTCTCACTTTTGCTATCTCAAGGGGCCATTCAGGATTGGAAATTTCTGGCAAAATAACTCTGGCATATTCCTTTTAATAATTGTGCTAGTTTGTAGATGAAGCAGCAAAGTGGAGAAAATAAACTTAAATATGCTCTTTAATAGTAAACACTATATGCACCATCCTAAAGCCAATGATATCTGCATTATATATACACACTCCAATTAGATTTGATTCTCCTCCCAAAAGGAGCCTCGTTGGTAAATATGGAGTACACATAAAGAATAGCAGCTAAGCAGCAGCTGCTCACATGGGGCGGTTGTGGGGAAGTTGTGCAGAGCAGAAGGTGTCCAGCCTCCCTGTAACAGGCTCTCAGCTGCACTTCTCCCAGTTGCCTAGTGGCGAGTCTCTGTAGTACTTTACTGTCTATTT
Source organism: Lepilemur ruficaudatus (assembly GCA_963574885.1). Taxonomy (NCBI): domain Eukaryota; kingdom Metazoa; phylum Chordata; class Mammalia; order Primates; family Lepilemuridae; genus Lepilemur; species Lepilemur ruficaudatus. The sequence goes on along the minus strand of CAUYRT010024145.1, from coordinate 35,997 downwards.
CTGAGACAAAGAGCAAGTAGGTTTTGGTTCAGAACTGCTCCCAGGGCTGCCTGTGTAGTGTGCCTGCCCTCTTTCTAGCTCTGAAGCAGTCACTGGAGAAGAAGATTTTTACAAGTCTCCTGATTACCAAATGAGCCTTCTTCCCCCATCCTTCACCCTGAATTGGGAGAAGTCTCCTTTGTGCATTTCTTTTGCTCTGCCTTCCTGTGATGATAGGCAAGACAGCGTAGAGGGAAGGGAGGGAAGTATGAAGCCTCCAGCAAGAGCTGCACTTGGTTCTGTCACTCTGGGTGTATCTTAGAAACCACAGATCTGTATTCATCCAAGCATGAAGTGTGTCTCTCCCAACCTCCTTTCTTTGGGGGTTGGGGGTGGCCTCTCCTCCCTCCCTTTCCCTCGGACCTTCATCTTTTCAGTTATCCAAGACAGAACACTATCGGAACACAGACAGGAAATCCAGGCGAAGAGGCAGCAACTGCTGTGCTTGAATTTTAGACACAGTTCGTACGGCTTTGCTCCCTGACAGAGCTTCTCTGCCCAGGAACACCCAGAGACGACAGCTCAGATTGGAGTGTCCTCAGTCTGGTTGCTTTTTGCTGTCACTGGAATATTGTGACACCTTCCCCTCCTCCCTTAATATTTCTGCCCAATATTCTCCTGGGCGTTTATCCTATCCAGCTGCTGTTTGTAGCAGCTACAGCCGCTGTCATCTCCTCCTCCAAGTGCTCGGAGCAGATTTGGGAACAGGGTCTTTCCATTCCACATTACCGCATCTTCTCTCCTTCTCCCCTTCCCTCCTCCCCCCCCCACCCCTCGTTTTCCTTTCAATATGACAAGCCTACCCTTCCTGGCAGCAGAAGGGAGGGTCCAGCAAGTTTGGGTGGACTAGGTGAGGAGTGGAGGCACCTCCCTCCTCTTCGGGACACACTCTCCTCCCTCCCGGCCTCCCCTCTCTCCCCCCTCCTCCTCCCCAGGGTGGGGGGGCTTTGGTGCTGAAGGGATTAGCGGGGAGGGCGGAAACCACCTCGCCCTTCAACCGCTGCTGGGAGTTTCTGTGGACCAGGAGCCACGTTAAGACCGAGAAGCCTCAGCTAAGTCACGGAAGCCTCGGGAACCAGCGAGTTTCATCTAAGAAAAAGCGCACCGATATTCCTCCAATTCCACCTGCTTTGGCTCAGCCTCTTGGCACCCCGCCCCTGCAATCCATTTTAGCTTTCTTTATTATTATTATTATTGTAATCAGTATTGTATATACTTTTTTTCTCCCTGAAGAGATACATAGGGGACAGACCACCTGGGTGGTGGAAGTGTAGAGGGGTGGGAACGGAGCGCTTTGATTAAGGATCTCAGGGGAGAAGATTGCGCTCTCCAGATGCTGATTTCCAAAGCACTTGACAATCACGGGCAGAAGCCTAGAGCGAGCGGCGCCGGCGGCGGCACCGGCCCAGGGGCAGCCGGAGCCGGGCTCTGAGTCCTGCCCCGCGCCCTGGACAGACGGCCGCGCTGAGACACGGCCGGGACCTGCCCTCCAGCCCGTGCCCAGGAAGCAGGCGCCGGCTCTACCTCCCTCCCGCCCGCCCGGGAGGCGGGCAGGGCAAGAAGGCAGCGCGAGCGGCGGTGGCGACCCCTGAGAGGGCTCCAGCGACGCGTAGTGACCGGCAGCGCCCGCAGCAGCGGTCCCGGCTCTCGACGCGGACGCAGCCAGGCGGCAGCGGACAAGACCTGAGGCTCCCGCGGCTAGTCCCTCTGCGCCCCGGGCGCATCTGCGCGCCTGTCTCCGCGCTCCGGGGAGAGGGCGATGGGTCCTAGTCGGGACTGAGCGCCCTCACCCTCTCCCCAACCCCGCCAGACTTCCGCCTCTACTTCCCTGAGGGTGCGTCGCGGTCTGCGCCGCCCCTTTCCTCTCCTGGGCCCCCAGCTCCCCTTCCTTCTGTCCCCTTCCTTCCCCGGACCCATTCTCCGGGCCACCATGGCCGCGGCCATCGCCAGCGGCTTGATCCGCCAGAAGCGGCAGGCGCGGGAGCAACACTGGGACCGGCCGTCTGCCAGCAGGAGGCGGAGCAGCCCCAGCAAGAACCGCGGGCTCTGCAACGGCAACCTGGTGGATATCTTCTCCAAAGTGCGCATCTTCGGCCTCAAGAAGCGCAGGTTGCGGCGCCAAGGTCTGTGTGGGTCACTGCCGGGAGGCGCGCCTCAGATATCTCCCCTGTCCCCGTCTGGATGGGGCTTCTTCGTGCTCCCATCCCTCCTCCCGTCCCCTCTGTCCCTTGTGTCCATCGCCCCCTCCCCCCAACCCCTCAGGTCTCCCTTCGGCGCGCTCCCGTCGCCGTCCGCGGGGATCTGGGAATCTGCTCTCAGGCAACCTGTAGCCACTGAAAACTCAACCCCACCGAGAGCCGGCAAGTTGGCCCGCTCCCCGCTGGCTGGCTCTTGCTCTGAGTCCGGTGCCGGCTGGGCCCTAGAAAATGTTTCTACCCCTAGAGTCTGGCTCCCCAAGAGGATGGCATCTGACTCTAGGACGCTGGGGGAGGATCTTCCCGCTTCCCCCCCAGGGGCGCGCTGCTCTCAGTCTGGTTCTGGATGTCAGGAATTTCTGGGTGCCTGGCCTCACTTGGCCTCCCAGGTCTCCTGGAAACCTCCTTAGCCCCCGGACCTCTGCGAGGTGCCGTGATGCCCACGGTGCCCTCAGCATGGGCTGGTGTAAGACAGTTGAGTGGAGGGTGCTTGTGAATTAAGGACTAGTTCAACTGAGATTTACCAAAAAGCTGGTTAGTGGGCAGCATTGAGCGCTCTGAAGCCCCCCAGTCAAATCTTGGGATGGGGAGAGCAGAGTCTAAACAGGGAGTGCGAAGTGGGGGGAGGGAAGGTTGGGGAAGTGTAAATCCCTAATTTGTCAGTTTCAATTGAAAACTAGCGGATTACATGTAGCAAAACAAGCCATTACTACATAAGGGTAACTAGAATTGTTGCCTTACTATAGGATTTTTTTGTTTGCTTCTTCTTCTTCTTCTTCTTTTTTTTTTTTTTTTTAATGAAAAACAACTAGTGCTTAGTATGACCTTCTTGTGACTGCCTTTGAAATGTCAGGGTCTGGGAAGGCAACCCACATGGGAGACGGAGCCGGCCGCTTTTGTCTCTCTTTGCTTGTCTCCACATCCAGTTGCTAAGGGTGGCTGTTTTGAGAGCATGCGAGGTGTTCTGTGGGAGAAATGGGGATTGCTTGCTTTTCGTAAGCAAGTGGGCTTGGCAGGAAACAGTGAAGAATGTATTTACCTTAATGGGAGTATGTGTTTGCCCAGCGCACTATATTCTCTGTGCCCAGCTGTATTTGCTTTAAATGCTCGGTTGTTCCAAAGCCAGGGAATAGAAGCCGATGCTATACGTGTGTTTCTATGTGAATGTGTGTTTGTCCACACAGTGACAAATTTATAACGAAAAGTTTTATTGCCTGTTTTTTTTTCTTTTTTTGAAGGCTAATCCTAAGTATTTCGAAAGCACAATTGCTCATTGTCACGATAAGAAATTGGAGAGTATTTGCTCTTAGTATCAAGCTTAACAGGCAAACATCTGAGGAAAATCAAAGTGGAAGTTCTAAGGGAAATAAAATTATATAAATGAGATGGGAGAAACTTCTGGATGGAGAACTTGGGGGCAATGATATTTTCAGAGTAGGGTAGAAGCTATTAAGAAAAATGAATTTTACTTCTCCGCTGTAGCCTGGAGACTTATGCAGCCCACCTCTGTGTTATGAGACTAGCTCCACTGTTTTAATTACTGCTGATCCATGGCTGGAGCGTCACATTATCATGTCTTGAATTGTTTGCTTCTCCCTTTATGGCACCAAACAGATTATCTCTTAAAATACAGTCTTTACCACATAGAGCTCTAAATTTGCTATCTTCTTAAAGTAAACACCTTTTCTTCAAAATAAGCTTATTTTAAATCAGCAATGATTAAAACTTATTATGTGCTTTAAATATATAACCAGTAGTTTATTTTATAAATATTAGCAATAAATGTGTTGTGTCATATTGGGTGATGAAGCAGAATTTTCTTTACACTTAATGAATTTTTTTCCCTTAACATTCCCCCCGAGGACACTTAATGAATTTTAAGACGAAGGTTTACTTTTTTCCCCCAGTACAAAGACATCTGAGCTTCCTAATGGTCTATGTCTCTATTTTCAATTCTGACTCCTCTCTTGAATTCGAAAAGATCGGCATGTATCAATGATCTATAAGAAAAATGAATTTGAGGTCACTTTTGCTACCTTACTTTTGGTGAGAAAATGGAAGAGAATATAGATTAGAAGGAAATTTCATCAGAATCATGTCTTATTCTTCTTACATTTCTTATATATATAAGAATGAAGAAAAATATAGATATATATCTCTTGAGTATCAGAGTTAATTTATTAGTATTACTAATTTTAAGCAAATCAAACATTAAAACTTTATATTATATAAATCATATATTGATATATAATGGTACAATTCTATATTATTATATGTAACTATTTAATTATTCAGTTAAATATTATTTCAGGAAATATTTTCAAGCATTTTTATCTGTTTTACACATATAGGAATTGCCCCCAGGAAATGTTTAAAATGTTATTTGTTAATTTAAAGATATAACTTCTAAATATGACAGTTTTATGTATCCTTATAGTTGAAAATCATTAATTTGACAATTATTTTATCTTTACAATCTGTTAGGCCCTGTTGCCGGTATTATATATGCAGCAGTGAACAGAACAGTTGAAATTCCTGCCTCATGATGTTCACAAACACGGGGTAGAAAGTCATTGCATATGGAAAAGAACAAATAAATAAGAAAATACAAAGTTCAGAGTCCTATAAAGTATGAAGAGGGGCAAGGTAGAGAATTACAGGGGTGAGTGTAGGGGGGAGAGGGATCTAATTAGACGAGGTAGTTGGGCTTGGCCACACTAGGATCCACAGGTTGAGGGCTGACCTGTGGGAAGGATGCAGAGGATTTCAGAGAAGGCAGAAGCAGCAATGTGTGTGCAAAGACCCAGAGGTGGAAGAGATCTTAGCCTCCTGGGATTTAAAAAAAAAGCATAGAAATTTTAAATATACTGCCAGTACTGCCAGGTAGAATGCACTTTGATATATATGCAAACAGAAAAAAAAACAAAAGGAAAAAAACTCCACATTTTATATTTTGGGGAAGACTAATATACATTTCTTAAATGTAGGGTTTTTTCCTTTTTAATATTTTATTAAATAATTTATTTATAATTAATTTGTAATTAATTTATAGTTATAATTAATTTATTTAATGTAATGTGTATTGAGTTGGAGCTGTACACCCCCATCCCCATCTCCATCATTCCTACCCTACAGAAAGGTGATGTTTGTACCAGTTTACTTGCTCTTGTGAAGGACAGAAATTTGCCAGATGGCTATTACTAGGGTGGTGAGCACTATGACTGTATCCCACTTTACTGGGTTCATCTCTTTCTACTCTTTCTCTACCTTTATAGATTCCAGTGACACTGTACCCCAAAGTAGCCACGTGCTTCCAAATCCCTGTGCTTTTCTTTGTGCTTCACTGTGTGCCTAGAATCTTCTCCCCGCTTCTGTCTTCACCTGTTGAAATTATCCCCATTTTTAAAAGGTTGGAGAAAATGGCATCTCTTCTGAGAAGTCTCTCTTCATTGCATAGAATTAAAAGTAACGTTGGTATCAATCTCTGGTGTTTAAAAAAATAAGAAAGAAAATTCAAAAAAAAATTAAAAATAACCCTCCTGTGGCATTTTATACCTCCCTGTTGTTTATACCAGATAATAATTAATTCAGCACACAGATCCAGTTGATTGTAGTTAAGAAACAAGTTCTGTGTTTTCTGCATCTCTGGAGGCTCTCCAACCCTGATAGAGTGTTTGCCATGGCCTGGGTGCTCGTCACTGCCCTGGAACTGGAGTAACACAAGGAACATCAACAGGCCCAAATCTAACAAAACTGTCCTTGAACCACAGTGCTCTAACTAGATAATTTTAGAAATAAAGGCGTTTTTCAAATTTTTATATATTTCTACTTTCCCTAAATAAATATACATATAATTTATCTCTTTTTGAGGGATTAGAGGGTGATTACATATTTGTGGTTATTTACAAGAATTCAAGAGTATAACCAATCTTCTTTTAAGGCCTAATTAATATATGAAAATAGAAATTTAGAATATATGTTAATTTAGCTAAGAAAGAGGAATATACAAGGAAATCAACAGTTTGCAATTAATTTTGTTATTTCTAATCTTATCCAAAAAATGAAAACTAAAATAGAAACTGAATGTAATTACGTAAAATGAACATTTTGTCCTAAAAGTGTTACATTGTATTGTGAATTTTAAAACCAAACAAGAACCTTAATCGTTTGCAGGATAAAACCTTTCCAAATCTTTGGTGTGGCTAATGTGATTGTTTCTTGAAATTTACTTTTTTTTTTTTTTGGTCCTGATCATAAGAGCCATGGTATTATGTGCTCTGTATGTTTAATCAGTAGCTGTGTGGGTTTCTCACCAACACATCTCACCTAAAATAAATTACAGGATGTCATAAGAAATAAGGAATGAAAAATTACCTACTTTAAATATATTTTCAAGTTAATATGTAATAGAAAAGCGGAAATGTATATACACCTATATAAACAAAACTACTTTGCTCAAGTGTGATAGTGAAACCCATTAGTTATCCTAGGAAAAGTGCACGTTCTTTTTACAAGATACTATGCAGTGAAAGAAATGTCCACACTCAGGAAATAATCAACAGCAAATAGTAATCAAAAGGCCACCATTTTTCATGCTACTATTTTAGAGCCATTACCATGTGTGCATAATCCAAAGACCACATGATTAATTTCACTGTTTGAAGATAACTTTTGTTTTTCTCTAAGGTATCATTCTTTTCATTCTTTACTTTTGGGAGTATGTTTATTTTTTCTTTTTCTTTTCTTTTTTTCTAACTTCTAAGGCCATGTCCGTGAGAGTCTTCCTACACATCTTTTGACAATATCTGTTGCTAACTTTTTGATAGACAGAGTTTTATTATTTGTCAGTTGTACTAAGGTTAGAAAAAAGTAATTCTCAATTGAAATGTCCAATTTTTAAAATATATTTTAACAAATAATGTTTTGCAAATGAAGTGTCTAAGTGAGATATCTTATGGGAATATTACTGATTTGGTAAATGAAACAAAGTTAGAGACAAAAAAAAGTGTTTGCTTATGCATTTTTTTCCCTGTGGTTTGATTGTTATGATTTCAATGTTCAACATTTGCTATAGGTTTCTGAAAATGGTTAATACTGCAGTGGTGCAATAAATCAAAAACTAGTGCAATGAGTAAAGTGTACAATGGCTTAGGTTAGGTATGGTATAATTAAAGTTAAATAAGATGATTTGCTTTGGATTGAGTTATATTCATAGACTGAGTTGAGTTTACTTATACTGAGAAAATAATTAATACTTCATGGCCAACTGTCTAGTGAAGAAACCCTTTGACGCTTTCCTAGTATAAAATTTCAGAGTCACCAAACCCTGTGTCCCACCCCTCCCACCCTGAGATTATCATAATCAATTACAAGTTTTGCTTCATATTTCAAATTAGTGTAATTATTAGAATAGTTTTACATTTAGCCCCAAATTTTGTGTTTTTTGTTAATAATTCCATTTTTTATAATGTTACTCTTTGAATAATTATATTCAAACTGAACAAGAACCTCCCTTGTCTTTAATGTAAAATGTCAAGTCATGTAAATCTTATTTACATAATTTTAAAAGAATGACAGGCCAGGCGTGGTGGCTTAGGCCTGTAATCCTAGCACTCTGGGAGCCGAGGCAGGCGGATCATTTGAGCTCAGGAGTTCAAGACTAGCCTGAGTAAGAGCGATATCCCATCTCTGCTAAAAAAAAAAAAAGAAAGAAGTTAGCTGAACAACTAAATATATATATATATTTATTTTTATATATATATAAATTAACCAGTCATGGTGGCACATGCCTATAGTTCCAGCTACTCGGGAGGCTGAGGCAGGAGGATTGCCTGAGCCCAGGAGTTTAAGGTTGCTGTGAGCTAGGCTAATGCCACGGCACTCTAGCCCGGGCAACAGAATTGAGTCTCTGTCTCTAAATAAATAAAATAAAAATAAAAATAAATAAAAGAATGACAAATATTTAAAAGGAAAGGTTTTTCAATCTGATTTATCCATTTAGTTTTGGAATTCTAGGTTTTTTTCTAGTTATAATTGATATTAACTTTTCCTCAAATGGTGAGAAACTTTAGCCAAAAAAGACAATGGTGTTTACATAGTACATATTGTGTAGGAGATTTTAATTTATTTTAGCACCCAAAAGCTAAAATAAAACATAGTGATAAAAATCCTGTAATAGACCATTTTAGAGAGATTAAGGCAAGTTAAAGCTAGTCATAGTGCTGGCATGACTAGAAAACAACTGATTTAGTAATTCTATCTATAATGATCCCAACATTCATTTTAAGAAACTCCAGTCACATGGATATGTCAACTCTTAGTGTTTACTGGGGTGAGAGGACAGCAGTAGGGATGGATGCTAGGAATCCAGATACCGGTTTCTTATCCATTTTATGATAGCTACTACTTTGTCATTCAGAGAAATTTCCCCTTTTATAAAACTATATTTTGTAATTTTTTTTGTGGAATGGATGTTTCACCCTATGCTTTTATCGTGCTTTGATATACCAGTATTAATAGGGACCCATATGGTATCACCATAGGTCACGGCCACTTCAAAGCTGCTGTCTCATCAGTGCCTGGCATACAGCTAACACTTCTACAAGTACTTGCTGAGTGAATGAAAAATCCCATATTTCTCAGGAATGTATGCAACAGTGGCATAAAGTGACAGTTGAGATTAATGAACACACAGCAATGGCTATAATTGACAGGGTGATTATTAATGTATTTAACAACTACCTACATGACACTTACTCTGTGTCTGTTGAGTACTGTTTAATCTCCACAACAAACCTATGTGGTAGGCACATTACCTTATCCATCTATTAATACACTAAATTATCCATTAATGGATAATATGCTAATATCACCTACTCATTCATTTTACAAATGAGGAATCTGAAACAAACAAAATAAAAGGTTGTTGTGTAAAATGCCCAAGTTCACACAGCTTTAAAGAGTGGGGCTGGGATTAAGGGTAGGTCAGGTTGCTAGTCTGATTCTAGAGTCTGTGCTCTTAATGCCCATTCTCAATTGCCACTTATTTTATGTCATTATCTCAATTAGTTGATATGCATCACCATTTCATAGCCTAGGAAAATGATGCTTAAAGAGTTGTGTTTTGCCAGAAGACTTACAGGTAGCATGTGACACAGCCAGAGTGTGAAAAAATTCTGTCCTTAAATCCTCTCTCTTCTCTACTACTTTACACCCTCTCAGTTCTTTATCACTTTGCAAACTCTTCGCTAGTGGAAGTTACATTACTTCAGGGAGTATAGTAGCTGCTCAACATATATATCCATCGACTAGATTAATTGTAATGCAGTAATTAATGGTAATCTAATCACTATTATCATAATAGTGTATTAACTTTTTTAAATCAAAGATGTAAGAAAGTTAACCCAGAAGTAGAGACTGATTTGTGAGTTTTAGGGGAAGAGATCATAAAAAAAAAATAGCGCTGTATTTTACCAAACCATTTTTGACATAGAAATAGAACTTTGGTCTCCAATAGTGTCTAGATGATATGCATGTTGGTGTTATTTCCTTAATGAATTGCAACTTTGACCTGAAATTTTACAAAAGGATTCATTTAGACTGCTCATTACTATGTAATGAATTTCATGTTCAATCTTGCATTACACTTTCATTAATTTTCCTGTATTATACATTTTAAACATTTCTAAGTTGCCATATTGGTTACATTCCTTGGGCCTTATTTTACCTGATAAACTGACGTAAATCACCAAGGTTATAGGGTCACAAGTTAATCATGAAAATTACTGACTGTTAGAAATCTAGATACTGTGTGAGCTTTGCTTTTTGAATTACCGTTGGTTCATAGTCCTTTTCTAATGGATTCTTATATCTTATTCTTAAAACTGAGATGCTGGAAAAACATAATGTAGTCAAGTCTAACTTGTTTGTAAATTGTATTATGCATTTTATAGAGAGTGCACACAAGTGGAAATTTGTCTCTGGTAATGCCATACAAATCTAGTTGTATGTTATTTGGAGATATTTTGCCGATTTATCTTATCTGGCTCTTCTTTTCTCATTACCTTACTTACATGGTAAAACTAACTGGTCATTCCAACTGCCTACCTATTTTGTGCCTACACACAGACACATAGATTGGTCCTACTTTAAATTCACAGTCAATAAAATCAAGAGGGCCCTGGGTCCATTTCTTTTTAAAAAATTATTTCTACTTAACTAGATAATATTTCTTTATCTTCAAACCTCTTGTATCTCCTTTCCCATTCCCACTCTCAACTATGTTCTTACTTCTACCTCTCGGAGAAAATAGAAATAATCAGAAATAAATTTTCACATCCTTCACAACTGCCTTTTTAAACCTATCTGCAGATATATCCATTTACTCTTCTTTTTTTTTCCCTACTGAACTTGGAAATAAACTTTTTGTGCTCTAATCTAAGATCATTTGAGCAGTAGAGGCTCTCTCCTGCTCAGAGATATCAATCCAATAATTTCTTGCTGTCTTCTGCATTCGACTATATTATTCCACATCCTACTACATTATTCTCATCAGCATATAAATATGCTATAATATATCCCATCTTAAAAAAAAGAATGCCCTCTTGATCAGGCATTCCTTCCTCACTATTGTACCAGTAGTCTTTTATTGGCAAAACTCCTTGAAAGATAAATCTCCAAATCTTCTCCCATTCTCTCCTGATTGCTTTCTAATCGGGTTTTTGTCCCCACCAACAAATTATTCTTTTCAAGGTCATCAATGACCTGTAGGTGATTATACCCAAGATTCTGTTCTTAGTCTTTATCCTACTGGTAGAGCATTTGGCATTCAAATTTTTACAATAAATTTGTATTTTTTACCATAATATAGGTAAAGTTAACATCAAAATACATTTATGTTATCATTTATCTCACCAAAACCCTTCATGTGATCATCCTTTCATAGCTGCAATACATCTGGATTTCTAGTTGAGTATGTTCATGTGTTAACTATTGCCATCATGTGACTTGAAGTTCAGCCAAACACTGTTAGTCATCAGTAGATATTTGGGTACCATTAGAAGGCGATGCTTGGTATTTCCTTACTTGGAAAAAATATTCTTTTCATCACATCTATTTGTGTTTGGACTGAGTGACTTGTCTCCATAAAATAGAAAGAAGAATTAACATCTTTCTAAGTGTTATTCCTTTAATTGTTTTGTCTTTATATTCAAATATAATAGATTAGTGATTAAGCAATCACTGGTTTTCAAACTCCTTAAAATAACTATTAAGGCAAATAATAAATGGCAAACTAAAATATTAGTTAAGTTGCTTCATGACAAATATCACTCAAATTAAAGCATTATATAGAAAAATAATCATAAACTCAGGAAGGGCTATTTAATATAGTTTATTTTCTGTATGTAGAATATTTTCACTGACATATTTGTTCTTTATGTCTAATCTTTTCAACTAGTGCTAATATGTTCTCTTCTGTATCTACCTATTAATTATAGGTACATAATTATTAGCTCTAGTAACAAAATTAAGGTAACTTTTTTGCACTTGTTTTTGATTTTTCTATTTTATTTTTTGTCAGAATGACAAAGAACTTTTAAGGTATAAGAAATAGCAAAAAGCTGGCAATTGGAGTATGGGAACAAATTTATAGACAAGAGTTCTATTATTTCTTCTTGTTACATCTTCTAGAGGTGATGTTTAACTACTGGCTTCAATAGCTACTATATGAATGCAATAACTTTTCTCAGGAAACTCCTGAATGCTGGATGGGTAGCTATTTGTTTTCTCCAGAATCCAACAATTCTCTCTTCTTTGAAAAGGTCTTTAAAATAGTCAGAATCTCATTGCGTATGTCTTTTTGTTCTACCACATGCTTCATCTTATCTCTTTAAATTTCTGTAAATAATTCCTGCCTATCCTTGGATACATCATGCCCTTCAAATATTTGTTCATGGCTTTTTTATTCTTCTTACCATTTGACCAACTTACAATTGTTTAACTCTATTAATCTTTCTGCATAAGTAAATGCCACCAGCACCTTAATCATTTCTGTGGCTTAGATTGTTCAATAATTACCTCAACCTTATTCCAGCAAATGAGAAGACTGCTGTTTTCATGAAGAGAATTTCATGCTGAGGCCAAACTTGGTGTAGAGAAGACAGGAATACATCTGTTGTTTCCCTTCTCTCTGGGGGTGGGGTCTGATCTGAAGGGAGGAATGAGGAAATTAGACAAATCCATGCAAGGCAGAAGTAGTCTTCTTGGCTTTATGCTTGAAAAATTAAAGGAAAATGTAGCAAAAGTAACCCAACATCTTCACTGCATCTGCTAGGATTAGACGTGTTGTATATACCACATCTCATATTTCTCTCAGCCACAGGAAGTAGTTCGTGTTACTTTCATTTTTATGGATGAGGGGAAGTGAAATCATTTTTACAAGGACTCATTCTTGGCAGAGGTGGTGTTTGAACACAGGTCTGAATGATGCAGGGTGCATATTTTTAGAATTGTTAACTCAGTGAATCCTGAATAATAGTAGAGATTAGCATTGTATTCTAGTGTCTTCCTGGATTCACCCCTGGAAGAGGCTAGGATATCAACCACAAGTTTTCCTCTGTTCATTCCGACAAGTTAATGTGAGAGAACATGGATGCTACAGCAGTGGCTGGGCCCAGTGATGTTGCACACATGACAATCGCCTTGCAGGTAAGAGCTTTCTGTGGCTCTGCCTCCACTTTCCATTTCTGGCTAATGCTTGGGACAGCAGTTTAACAAACTGTACAGAGCAGCTGAGCCCAGACACATCCCATAATCTCTCAGACTTTCCTTTTGGAGTAAGCCGTCGTAGAGCATATGCCAATGTTGAAGTTTTCCTGTAAGGTTTGGAGTATTTCATATTTGTCCAACTTTTATTTTCTTCCTCCCAAGGCCTTTGCACTTTGGAAAATCATAAAAGTTGCTGAAGTTTTGAGAATATGGTACTAATGAGCAAAGGTTTTCCACTCCCATGCTACTGATGCTGAACTGACACAATTTTTATCATTAAAAATGTCCCCGGTGTCCAAACACTCCCGTAAATGTTACCATTTTTACTTTCTGGATAATTTATTGTTGTATAGTCAAGTGAAACTGAGACTCATAGTTCAATATGAAGTACTTTTTGTCAACTTCTATACCAACGAATCAGCATAATCTAAAGGTAAAATTTTTGTATTCATGTGAGTTTTTCTTTTGCCCCTTGGTAGTAGCAGCAGTAAGGGTTTACTTAATTACAATCTCCCTGGATACATTAGTGTACAGCCTAAGGATTCCCATTTATTCACTTTTTAGAAAAGGAAACATAGCACTTTGTGACCCACTAACCAGAGTGTCATCATAGTTGGCTGGCCTCATACTGTTGTTCCTTTTTTATTTATTTTTTTAAATTTTCTACAAATTTCCTATTGTTATCTTCTGAGGTAGGCCTATTAATTTTTTTAAGTGAATTTAAAAAGTACCCGAACTCTCACCTACAATGCCTCTTTCACATACTTCCATCAGTATTATTTATCTAATTCTTACTAGAGCACAATGGTTCACACTCAACTGACCTCCGTAGTGCAATGGGTCCTGGTAAGAGCACTGGCTGCAGACATGGGACACTCTGGATCTCATGCCACAAACCAGCTGAGAAACCAGCTGGGAAACCAGCTGAGAAACCAGCCACAAACCAGCTGAGAAACCTGGGCAGGTGTGTTAACATGTTGAGACCTCTATGCAATGAGCAGGTTGAAAGAGGTGATTCAGAAGACACCTCGCCCCTTTAAATAATTCTTTTGTGCACTTGTTCAGAGGCCCTCCCGAGCTAGGCCTTAGAGAATCCTTTGCCACAGGGATTGCATGTTATGTTCAAAAGCCATCTTCAGAGCAGACCTGTCCTCTCAGTGGTGATGGTTTATGCTCAATATCTGCCTCCATGTCCCTGACCCAGACCCCACATGCTCACACTGTCCCACCCCCTTGTTTCAGATTGGCTTTGGCTCCATGCTTCCTGCTGGCTGCTCATTAAATACAGCTTGAAAGTAGCTGATTAATTATCCCTGTATATCATATAGATTCTATAAATGTGGTGCACCAAGCCCTCCCTCTTTCCCTTGTAGTCACTCTGCTCTATCTATAGGCGTATAAAAATGATAATTGTCTTATAGTCACAGATTTGAATATTGAGACAGGAAAAAAAAAACCTACCCAAGTCTCTACTGTCTCTACTAAAAGTCTGTTTAATGCCTCCCAGTATTTATAGAACTCTGTTCTTCCAGATACCTATGTTTGTTTACCTTAATTAGCCTTATATTCTTTTGGGGTTGGAATCTGCACAAGACTTTTTTTTTTATAATTTATAGCCTGAGTACACAAGACCCAGTCACACTAAGTGCCAAGTTAAAACCCATTTAAAGAAAATAAAGCTTCAATGAGGAAATACTAAAGTAATGGCAAGCCTGAGATAAGAAGTATAACCAATGTGAATCAGTACACACACAGACAATACAACACATGCACACACACACCCTCCAGTCACAGTCCCCACAACTCTGGTCTGCAAGTTAAATGAATGTCTAGTTGCCTCATAGGAATTTCAAAACTTCAGTTTGAAGTCTTGTTAAGTAATATTGAACACATTCCTCAGGAACAGCATACAATGCTCTTAAATAGCCATGAGAATGCATTTGAAGAGAGCAATTAAGAAAAAAAAATCAAATAGAAAACTGCCAAAAGGTAATCCAGATGGCAGCATTGGATGCACTAGAAAATGAGACCATTGGATATTAACCCATTTGAATTAAGAGTAGCAATAAGCTTTCTTTGGAAGAGAGGGAGAAGCACAAAATAAGTGAAGTTCTCAATTTTAGTAAGTCGAATTAGTCCAACATAAGACTAAAGTCATTGGATTTATATTAAAGGTGCTGCTTTGTAAAGAAGCCTAGACTAATGTACTTCTGATTAGCAATCAACCAGTGAAAATTTAGATTCTCCAAACCATGACAGGATTTTGAGCATGAAAAATATCCCTTGGTAAAAATCTCAGTAAATAGTAATTTCCTAGTGAAGGAAATAATTATAAGTCAAGAGGATTCCTTCATGGCTTCAGGGAGTTAGTTACTCTGTGGGTTAGTTATTCTGTGATGCAGAATAACTGGCATCCAAAGTGATTCCATTTAGAGTGCTTTGCACACAGGTGGTTTTGATTAAACATACTGACGTAATAGTGGCTAAAGCAACATTGGCTGCATCAGTTTTGGTTGCAAGCATCTTCTTTCATGAAGAAAAATGTGGGTGGATCACATACTGCATATCCTGATATGGTATTTAAAGTTGCAGTTAAGAAACTGTGCAACACAAAAAGAAATTTTGGATACCTGTTGTTAGGTTGTTCTTAAGAAATATATGAGCCTCTTTCATTCAAATACCTCTGGACACCATGATGAACCTTAAATTGCTGCGGTAAACATCAGGAAGCTAAAAAGAGGACCAAACAAAAGGACAGAAAATATAATTTTAAAAAGGGAGAGAAATCTCTAAAATGTAGAAGGTTCAATCAACAGCTAGAGTTCTTGAGGTTCAGGACCTTGTTTATTCTTGTATATATTCCTCTGGCAGAGTGGCTGTCTCTGGTTCTCTTTAAGCATTTTATGTTTTGAATAATCTAAGGGTGTTGCTAGACTGATCAAGCTGAGATACTCCTATGGTTACAACTAAATGTAAGACAACTGATATCTTAGCTCATCAAACTTTACCCTTAACTGCATTAAACTACACAAAGACCTTGATCTGGTAGTGATATCATGGGTGTATCCTCATTCCTAAATTCACAAAAATGTATTGCCATTTCTGTATATCAATTATACTTCAATAAGCTTTAAAAAAACCTATCAGGTAGACAATATTATCCTGATTTTTCAAGTGAAGGAATGGAGACTAATGAATGTTAAATAATTTTTCCTGGGTCATACAGTCTGTACTATAGCAGTAACAGTAGGATTACAACCCTGTACACTTTGATTTCCAGTGCAAGAGTTACTCTATTATATTATGATATGACTACCTCCTCTTCTGGGGACTGTTTGATAACATATAAGAAAATGTGTAGGGGGCTAGTGGCAAGAATATTCTTTCCAATTAGGTTTAGAAGTCTAGAAGTCACCACTTGGGAAGTGAGGAGGTCAAGGGAAGTGGCTCACGCCTGTAATCCTAGCACTCTGGGAGCCTGAGGCAGGAGGATCTCTCGAGGTCAGGAGTTCGAGACCAACCTGAGCGAGAGTGAGACTCTGTCTCTACTAAAAACAGAAAAAACTAGCTGGGTGTGGTAGTGCAAGCCTGTAGTCCCAGCTACTTGGGATGCTGAGGCAGGAGGATCACTTGAGCCCAAGAGTTTGAGGTTGCTGTGAACTAGGCTGAGACCATGACACTCTAGCCTGGGCAACAGAGTAAGACTCTGTCTCAAAAAAAAAAAAAAAAAAAAGTGGGGAGGAGATGCTAAGAATTATGGTTTTAGTTCATCTTCTCCCATCTCTTTCGCTTCCATGTTGCTACTTAATAGGGGGCAATTCCATCTCATTTTTTACAGGAAGACTTTTTTTATATTTTCTTGCTCCACGACATTTGCAAGACCATAAAATCCAGGAGGCAAACTAACAGAACAGACATTCTTCCCAACCTTTGAAAAACATGATTCTTCTTTTTATCCATTCCTAGCTTTCATTTTTTTAAAAAGGCATTAATTTTCTTTCAATTAGAAAATCCTCTCAATATTTCTCATGCAACACTATAGTTGAAGATGTAAGAAATTCCTAAAGTATAGCACATCAGAAGATTTATTAAAACTCTATATATTGATGATGATGTGGAGGTCATCTAATTATATTTCATAAATTTTATGGCAGTTTTTACATTTAAAATGCCATTTCACTTTAAAGTAAACATTATTGAAATATAGCGTGCACATTAAAAAGTGCACAAATCACATACAACTTAATGTTCACAAAGTAAATAAATACAATTGTGTCAAGACCACCCAGATCAAGACTAGAGCACTATGACGACCCCCAGAAATCCTCTCATATGCTTTTCCAATCCATACAACCTAAAGCCAGGCACTCTGTTGACTTTATCGCAGTATATTAGTTTTTTTTCCCTGTTTTAAAACTTTATGCAAATGATATCATACAGTATATACTTTTTGTGTCTGGCTTCTTTTACTTAATGTTTGCAAATTAATTTGTGTTATCTCTGGTAGTAGTTCATAAGATCTGTAGTAATGTCCCTCTTTTGTACCTGGACCTTTTCCCTTTTTCTCTTGTGAGATTTTGTTAAGGTGTATCAAATTTTATTAGTCTTTTTCAAAGAAGCCACTTTTGGCTTAGTTGATTATTTCTGTTGTATTTTTTATGTTGTATAAATTTTGTTCTTAATTTTTATTATTTACTTCTATAAGATATAAAATAGAAGTAAATAATTTTCTAAATTTTCTTTAGATTAAATTTGCCATTTTTTTTTAACTTCTTGAGAGTATAGATTACAAGCTTACTGATTTTAAGCCTTTGAGAAATTTAAGCAGGCATGTAAAATTGTAAGTTTACCTGAAATCATGGTTTTAACTGCGCTGTACAGGTAGTTATATTTTAATTTTCATTTAGCAGAACATTTTCTAATTCTCACTGTGATTTTTTCTTTTACTAATAATTATTTAGAAGTTCTTGTTTAATTTCAAAATATTTAGGAATTATCTAGCTATCATTTAATAATAACAAATTACTAAATTTCTAGGTTAAATATACCATGCTCAGAGAACCAATGAAATATGCAGATTGAAAACAAAATGTTTATTTTATTTTTGGTGGGCAGGTACAGTATTTCATGTATGACAGTTACATCAAGTTGGTCAATTATGTGATTCAAATTTTCTATTTTTTAAAACTTATTTTCTTGTCTCCACTTTTGTCAGTTACTGAGACAGCTGTGTTAAAAATCTCCCATTATGAATGTAAATTTTTCTGTATCTCCTTGATATCTGTAAGGTTTTGCCTTCATTCTTCATAGGTTAACATAAAATTATTATATCTTACTGGTAGATATGTTCTTTTATCATAATATCTTTCTTTTTTCTGTAATGTTTACTTTGCTATTATTAATAGTATAATGAACCAGTTTTTTTGGTTTAATATATGCATGGTGATTATTTTTCATACTTCTAACTTTTCTGTATTCTTATATTTAAGATGAACATCTTGTAACCATAGGCTTATTTTGTTTTGCTTTAGTTTTTATTTTAAGTCCACTTTGACACTCTCTTTTAAGTGGATTATTCGGTCTGTTTATATTTAATAAAATTACTGAGATAGTTAAGTTTAAATCTACCACCTTAATATTTGTTTTCTGTTTGTCCAACCTCTTCTATGTTCCTGTTTCTTTGTTTTCTTGTATTTTTTTATCAAGAATGTTTTTAACTGTTCCATTTTCCACCATTATTGGCTGTGGTTTATAAATTCATTACAGTATATTTTAGCAATTACCCTGGATATTGTCACATTTAATGATGACTTACTAGACTCTAATGTAAATTTGAATACTTATCACCTTTTAAGACAATATTGGAACCTTAGTATTACTTTGTCACTTAATCTCTCCAGTTGTTTATTGCCATGCTTTTATTTTTATGTATTCATAAAACTCATCAAAATTATTTTTATTGCTTAATATGGTCAATATTTATTTAGATATTTGCTCTTTTTTTCTATTTCAAAATATTAAGGAGGTACAAACATTTTTGTTACATGAATACATTTTACAATGCTTAGGGCTATTAGAGTGCCCATCACCTGAATAGTGTTTATTGTACCTGATAGGGAGAGTTTTACATCCATTTCTCCTTATTCCTTCCCACATTTTTGTGCTCCCACTTGGAATGTTTTTCCTTCTATCTAAACATTTATTTATTACTATCATTTTAGTGCAATGTACTTATGAATTCTGTGAGTTTTGTTTGTGTTAAAATTTCTTTATGAATGATATTTTTACTGGGCTTTGAATTCTAGATGGGAATTCAAATTCATTACTTTAATGACATCATTCTATTGTCCTGTGGCTTCCAATATTTCCCCTTGAAAACTCAGCTGTAATCTTATTGTTCCTCATTTGAAGTTAACACATGTATATGTTCTTTTTTCCTCTGGTTACTTTTAAGATTCTCTCTTGTCTTTCATGTCACTTATTTTATCAAGATGTGTCTACGTATGGTTTTATTTGTATTTATCTTGCCTGAGGTTTGCAGTACATTCTAAATCAGTACTGTAAGGTTTTATGTCAGCTTGAGAAATTTTTTTTTTGTACTTCCAAATATTACTTCACCATTCTCTCACTTCTGTCTTTCTAAACTTCAGTTACAGTTATGTTAGTCCTTATCACTATACCCAACATGTTCGTACTCCCTTTTCTAGATTTTATACATTTTTTATGTTCTGTGCTTTTTTTCTGGTTATCTTCAATTAAGGCATTTTCAGTTATTTAATCTCCTCTTCTTTTGTTGTTAAATTCATCCATTGAATTTTTCTTTCTAGCATTCCATTCTGTTCAATTTTAGAACTTCTAATTGATTAATTCAGTTCTCTGGTTATATCTCCATAATTTCTTTGATTTTCTTAAACATATTACTTATAGTTATTTTGAATCCTGTGTCTGCTATCTCATATCTAGACCACCTATGCATTGGTATTTATTTTCTGTTTTCCTCTTGTTCCTTTTGCATTTTCTTTGGAAATTTTGATAGTTTTTATTGAATGTTGGACATTTTCAATAAAAAAAAATACAGACTCCCTATGATTTTACCTTCCTTGAAGAGGATGTATTTTTCTTTTATCAGGTAATTAGAGTAGGGGAAGAAAATCCAAGTTTACTCTGGTATGAAATGTATTTGAAGTTGGCTTTCAGATATGTGAAAGTTGGCTTTCGTGTGTGTGTGTGTGTGTGTGTGTGTGTGTGTGTGTTAGCTTATCTATTTCTAGTTTGATTTTTGGCTAAAGTATAGCTTTACAGGGGTTCCAACTGAAAGCCTGGATGTTCACCAAGGCTGCTCTTCATTGGCAAGCCCTGAACTCCAGTTTTTGTCTCCCTAGCATTGTGGACTGCCAAAAGCTTTGTTCTGACTATCAGCTTTTTGCCTCCCTCCACTTTTGAAGCAGCGAATTCTTGAGAGAAAGGGTGATGTGCAACACAGTTCTCATCTCCACGTTTTCCTTTCCTTTGGGATGTTGCGCTCAAGTCTGGTTGCCTTGGAAGCTCTCCAGTACCTTCAACAAAATTTCTTTCTCTTCTTTTCTACTTTTTAAAAGTATCCAGTTTTCCTATCTGGTAGGAGAGTGGCTCTTATATTTATCAGTTAGTTATAACTAGCAGTGAAATTCCTTTCCTGATTTTAAATTGTAACTTGCAGAGAAACTGGCTATTAGGAAATATTATCTCCATTTTGATCTCCATTCCTTAAATATAGAAATAAAATCAATATTTTGACAAAAATAGAGAGTTTTTTTGTTATGTAGAGTTTATTTGCCAAATCTTCATTTCTAAATTTTCATATGAATTCTTTGGAATTTTTGGAAGAAAAATCTTGGCCAGGTTTTTATTTGATTTGATCTGTTGGAACATTACTTACTGACTAAATCCATATTTATAATAGTTCTAATTTCTAATGAAATCTGGGGCAAAGATGGATATTTTTGTCAATAGTGGTTTCTCGATATACACATTTTGTGTATTACATGTTTCACACCTTTGTACAGGTTGAGGATCCCTTATCCAAGGTGCTGGGGACCAGAAATGTTTCAGATTTTTTTTGGATTTTGGAAATTTGCATTACTCTTACTGGTTGAGCATCTCTAGTCTAAAAATCCAAAGTCCAAAATGCTTCCGCAAGCATTTCTTTTGAACATCACACTGGTGCTTAAAAAATCTCAGATTTCGGAGCATTTTGGATTTGGGATTTTTGAGTTTTAAGGATGCTCAACCTGTACTGTTAATACTGCCAGCTAGAATTATTTTAAGCCTTTTGTGTTCTGTCATAAAAATTGTGTTATTCTTTTGCTCTTCAATTTTAGTCCCTGGCAGTTGTTAATAGCAATAAAGATATAGATTATTAAACCACTTTCTGGAATGTTAAGAAAATATAGGTTTACCTGAGAAAGTTCAATATAAAGATTTGTGTGTGATCTAATTTCAGCTTAGCTCTTGAAGTTTATAAGAATGGTTGGAATGGCAGATCTCATGCTCCGGGTAATCTCATCATATTAAGATCCTTAACTTAATCTCATATGCAAAGGCCTCTTTGCCATGTAATGTAATATATGCACAGATTTCAAGGATTAGGATGTGGGTACCTTTGGGGAGCCATTATTCTGCCCACCACGTAGGGCAATCACGTGAACACATAATCACAACGACAATTCAGTCAATGAAGTAGCCACACTTGGGCTGTAAAATATTGTGATGACATAATGCAGGCTGATTTTGTGCACCTCGAAGTGCAGGAGGCAGGACCAACCTGCTGGAGGAGATCATGGACAGAGAGGTGATGACAGGGTAAGTAGGAAATAGCCACTTTAAAGGACTCAGGGGGTTGCTTTCAATAGCAGGCAGGCAATGCAGAGAGCAAGCCTCTACTGAAATCCCGCCTGTCACTGCTACCTCCTACATAGCCCTCACGTCTATGCATTGCATTTGTCACTGTCCCACCTTAGAGAAAGGCTCTGTCATCTACAGCATGGTCACAGATATCTTAACTGCATGCTGCACACCCAACAATCCAGCAACCAGAGCTATACCTTAACCATCTACAAATGATCCTGCCACTTGCCTGCTTTAACTTATTGACCTACCCATATTCTCGGTACACAATTCATCTTTTATGTAATGAACCAGGCCTCCCAAGATCAGGACACACAGCCGTCCTTTTCAACCTCATTCCTTGATGACTCTCTTCACTCTTCTAAAATATTGCATGAGATTCATATAACTAACATCCTGTGACGTTAGTTGGACAGGTATTTTCATGTGCACTCTACAAAGAAATCTGAGAGGCTATGACTTACCTCAAACCACATAGCTAATCAGTGACTGAGCCCCACTGTTTTTTTGACAGTGGAGGCCAGCCCACTGTCAAAAGTTAGATTTTGCCTTTGGGGTCAAAGATGTGGAAACAACGCAAGTGCCCATCAATCCGTGAGTGGATTATTAAAAGATGGTATATGTATACCATGGAGTTCTACTCAGCCACAAAAAACTATGGTGGTCTAGCACCTCTTGTATTATCCTGGATAGAGCTGGAGCCCATTCTAATAAGTGAAGTATCCCAAGAATGGAAGAACAAGCACCACATGTACTCACCATCAAATTGGTATTAACTGATCGACACTTAAGTGCATATATAGGAATAACATTCATCGGGTGTCCGACAGATGGGAGTGGGGAGAAGGGGATAGATATATTCACACCTAATGGGTTCAGTGTGCACCATCTGGGGGATGGACACACTTGAAGCTCTGACTTGGGTGGGGCAAAGACAATATATGTAACCTAAACATTTGTATCCTATAATATGATGAAAATAAAATAAAGTTAGATTTTGTTCCTGGAGATTTCAGGATGGATTTGGGGACAAACTACCTTCTTGTTTTCTGCACATTCATTTTCCCTGAAGACAGATAACATCGGGTTTGGGGTATTTGGGGGGCATGGTAGTGAGTCATAGCAAGTTTAATTCCTTTCACTTTACATGTTCAATGGCCCACATAATTACAAAGTACAGGGATTTCCTCTCTGCTGTTAAGAGAATTATCAAGTTAAGAATGCCTTGATCTTAATTAGCTTTTACTAGGTCTTTCTGATGCCCAAATAATATATGTGGCTAAATGGTAAACATTAAGGATGAGGACCATTTTCCTTTGTTTCTAAAACACTGTTTAAAGAATATACAAAGAGAACCTACATGGAGATATTTATATCAAAAGTCTTTTTTAATGTAATATACACCACTTTTCCATAGGAGAAAATTAAGAGTTTAGATAAGGAATACATTTTTAGAAATCAAAAAATATATATATAAAAAAGAAAGAATAAAAAGAAGTGTCTCTTTTACATTTTTCATTGAGTTGTCCATTTTCCTTATTTTTTTCATTGCTGTGCAAACTCTAGACATCCTAAACCTTAGCCATTGATATGCTTATCAATTCTTCTGTAAGTCCTGCCACATAACTGGACGGCTAGCTTTTTTTCATTTGCCTATGTGCCAATCTCACCTTTCACATGCACACTGTCTCTCTCTGCATTTATACATACAGCTTTCACCCCTCAACTTCTTCCGCTATTTTAGATGTTCCCCGTCTGAAGCATTTATCGGAAGATCCCTCTGTAACTGGTGGAATAAATTAAAACTCTATAATTATTTACTACTATTAATACATCCAACAGCTTGGAAAATAGGAATCAAAGCCTAGATTTACAACTTACTGTGTGAACCTTATCAAATTCTTTTTTGAGTTAAGTCTCAAATTTTGTTTACATAAATACAATTAGAGTAATAATAATAGATCTGTATGGTTTTCAAAGAATGGCATCAAATAATGTTTATAATGTTCGTAGCAGTGTGCTTGATCCATAGTAATGGCTAAACAATGGCTACCATTGTTATTACTGTTATTGTTACAACCAGCACGACCACTGAACCTTTACATGCAGAAAGATAAGGAGCAGAACATGAGGACTGGAAAGAGAAAGATACATTTTTGTATTATTTCTAGGCATGAGGGTGCTTTTTGCAAGGAGGCAGCTATAAAGCATTCTCCTGGGATGCTCCTATCTGTGTGCTGAGAGCCAAGGGGATCAATCTCCAGAGAGAGCATCTAGAATTGGGTATTTTTCACACAGCTGGGGAGAGGGGCAGGCCAAGCTCTAGGAGCGCCCAAGCCTCGAGTGTGATGTCAGTGAACTGGAGGGACTCCTGTAGGGGAGGAGGCGCTGAGCAGAGGGGAGCAAGTCTCTCCACACAAAATTCCCACCCCCTCTGTATTATTGTCGCCAATTTCACAAAAGATCTGGATTAGAAATTCTAATTTAAATTCCTATATTCTTGTAGAAGGAACAGTGAAAATAAATGCAAAGGGAGAGGAAAACTTGACCTTGGCTTTGCCTCTACTAAGTGCTAAATACAGTTCTTATACCGGCACATATCTTATGTCACTTAGTGACATAGTGAGCCTGCATTGATGGGGTAGACATTATTCCCCTTGACTTCTTATAGGTGAGAAAACAAGTTCCTGAAAGGTTAGGCACCTGATCCAACTCACTGAGCTCTCTTGAGAGAGGACCTGCACCTACTTCAAGTTTTTTTTCCCTCTACCCCAAATCCCATCTTAATCAGGAGCCCTATGGCATCTGAGCAGAGAGCTGGCAGAAGCACATGCAGCTCTAGCCTGGACTTTCAGCTGCACTTGGCATCGTCAGGACAGTGCTCCGCTACAGGGCTCTCGTAACTGAGATCTGTCTGCTTTCATGAATGTACGGAAGCGTAAATTCTGTTCTCTGACTGAGAAGCATTTTGTTCCAACATCAAGGTTGTGTGGGAGTAGAGCATTGTTGTTACACCCCATATTGTTGTAATCTATTTCATGCTATCCTTTCTGAGATTTGAGTGTTCTTTTTTTAGTTCCGATTTTGTATAAAGTTCTGCCTTTCTGGGTTGACCTTATGAGCTACTGATCCCCTTTTCATGGAGGGACTTAGAGGAACGGGAGTCAGCAATGGTTCTCTGTGGCACCCTGCAGAGCAAAGCAGACATAAAGGTTTTATAAAAGTCCTGAGCAGTCAGCAGTAGTCTGTTTTCCAAGAACAATGTTCTCTCAGGTGAGACAGGAAATGATTTTTATAAAGGGAACTTAATGGTATTCTACAGATTTGGACTGGTTAGGAAAGAAACAAAATCATCACAAAAGAATGCCCCAAACCTCCCAAGAAAGGCTCTGAAATTTGCAGATAGGCAATTCCTATCTTGTATTCAGGCCCTGGCACAAGTCAAGATTTATATCAGAACTTAACTGTAACATTTTTTACTCTAGAGGAGCTATACCTTTTGTTTTGTTTTGTATTGTTTAAATAAATTGAGTTTTAGAGCTCAACAAAGATGGCTTGTTAAAATATCCAAATAAGGGAACACGAAGACTGGTTCCCAACAGGCAGGATAAGAGACCATTTCATAAACAGGGGGATACATAAGCTCAACCTTGATATAGGGTGGTGTTTTGACAGATGTAGTGGCATAGGAAATTTGAATAAAGATGAGTATAATAAAAATGCATATATGTAGGCAAAACAGCACCACCAAGCAAAGGCATTAGCAGAGCCCACAACATGCAAGACTTGGAATCAATTCCATCTCTTACTAACTGGGGAAAGTAGGCAAATTTTATATGTCCTCAGTTCCAAAGTTTCTTCATATAGAAAAGGCTAGGCTAAAGGTGGAAATAGATAATGTGCATTAAAAGTTTTTAGATCCAAAAAACATAAAGTTCCCTTCCCCCTTCTTTAATCTGACAAAACATCAACTTGACATTTTGCTTTTGATCCGTGATTTGCTATTTATTTCCCAATGTGGAGATGGGTGTACTTCTTCAAAAGTGGTTTTATAAACATGTTTTTTTTCTCATTTATTTCTATATCCCATGAATAAAATCAGGGGCATAAAATAGTTCTATCATTTATTTAAACTTTAAAATCTAGAAAATTTATTATAGCATTTATGTTGAGACAGAAAGCTGATATCAAATTCATTTCTTCAAATATGTTAGCACATGAGAAAAGACAACAACTGTCTTAGGAGTGAGGGTTATAGCTCCAATTTTTCTTATCTTTAGCTACATAGCCCTCTTAAATGAAGCCAGTTTTGTCTCTTAATCGGTGAACGTGGTGGTTAAACTTTGTTTTTTATAATTGGCAATCCCTGTATTAGTCTGCTAAGGCTACCTTAGCAAAATACCACAGGCTGGGTGGCTTAAATAACAGAAATGTGTTTTCTCACAATTCTGAAAGCTAGAAGTCCAAGATCAAGGTATTAGTAGAGTTGATTTCTTCTGAGGCCTCTCTCCTTGGCTTGCAGTCTTCTCCCCGTGTCTTCGTGTGGTCTTTCCTATCTGATTGTGTCCTAATCTCCTTGTCTTAGAAGAATACAGGTCACCTTGGATTAGGACCACCCTAATGACTTCATTTTACCTTCACTACTTCTTGAAAGGTCCTATCTCCAAATACAGTCAGGTTCTCTGGTACTGAGGGTTAAGACTTTAACGTGTAAGTTTTAGGGGGACACAATTCAAGCCGTAACACTCCCTTTGAGACTTTCATGCAATTAGACATAAGTAGGTGGAAACATACCTTTTAAGAAGTGTTTTGTTGTGGTCTATCAGAAAGTAATGTTGAAAAGAAGCAATCTTTTCAAGTTGCCTGCCTTTATGTTGAGCACGGAGATGCTAATGTATTTAACTGCATGAGCACATTTCAGAAAAATGTTGACAGGGATTTAAAACTTTGTTATTTTCTATTAATGATCCTGTTATATATCTTCCCATCATGAGACAACAGAGTAAGCTTGATTAAAAAATTATTTAAATTAATCCCCTGTGGAAATATCAGTGGGACTCATATTGAACCACCGAAAGTGACAGAATTTTAAAGTCCCCCAAGTCTAGAGCGTAATCAACCTTTAAATTTCATATATATACATACACATAAACACATATATATGCACACCTATATCTGTAGGTATACACACATACACTCACAAAATGCTAATACTCTCTATAGAAAAGCTTAGCATTTCAGATTTGGAAATTTAGAAACAGAATCAAGTATATTTTTTCAGGTTAACACATTAAAATTTATTTTACCAAGCATCTGTTGTATGAAGAATAGTTTGCTCCTATCAGCAGTTAACAGTGTTCTCTAAAGTGTGATTTTTGCAGGACACTTTGTCTACTTAAGAAAAAGTAAACAAAATATTATGTTTACTATCTCTTCAATGTTTAATGTGCAAACTTTTAGCTTGAATTTCCCACATGCCCGGCAGACTGCCATCAGCTTTACCTACTATTATCCCCAAGCCTTCCACACCCATTGTTCCAGTCAAAATATCTTCAGAAAACACTTAGGACTTCCTCCATGAAAACACTCCTTGCTTGGAAAGTTGTCATCCACAGCGTGACCATCTCTACGCAGCCGCATCTCACCTTCTCCCTGAAGCATTCTATTAACCACCTGGATTAAAATGACCAGTTCTTAGTGTTTATGTGTATAGCAAGCATTTTTATTGTTAATTTTTTATCAATACATAATGATTGTACATATTTCTGGGGTATATGTGATATTTTGATATATGCGTACAATGTGTAGTGATCAAATCAGGGTAACTGGGGCATGCATCACATCAAACATTTACCATTTCTTTGTGTTGGGAACATTCCAAATCTTTCTTCTAGCTATTTTGAAATATATCATAAATTATTGTTAACTATAGTCACCTTACTATGTTATTGAACACTAGGTCTCATTCCTTCTATCTAACTGTATTTTCATACTCATTAGCCATCCCATCCTCCCCCAACCCCCTCCCATCTACCCTTCTCAGCCTCTGGTAATTGCTATTCTATGCTCCATCTCTGTGAGAGCAACATTTTTAGCTTCCACATATGAGTGAGAACATGCAACATTTGTCTTTCTGTGCCTGGCTTATTTCATTTAACATAATGTCCTCCAGTTCCATCCATGTTGCTGCAAATGACAGGATTTCACTCATTTTTATGGCTTAATACCATCCCATTGTGTATATATACCACATTTTCTTTATTCACTCATCATTGATGGACACTTAGGTTGATTCCATTATCTTGGCTATTGTGAATAGTGCTGCAATAAACATGGAAGTGTAGATTTTTCTTCAATATACTGATTTCTTTTCTTTTGGATATATAGCCAGCAGTAGGAATGCTGGATCACATAATAGTTCTATTTTTAGTTTTTTGAAAAATCTCCATACTGTTTCCCCTAGTGGCTGTACTAATTTTCATTCCCACCAGCAGTGTATGAGGGTTTCCCTTTCTCTGCATCCTTGCCAAGGTCTGTTATTTTTATTCTTTTTGGTTATAGCTTTTGATAACAGTGAGATGATATATTGTTGCAGTTTTGATTTGCATTTCCCTGATGATTAGGGATGTTGGGCATTTTTTTCATATTCCTGTTGGCCCTTTTATGTCTTCTTTTGAGAAATGTTTAATCAGATCCTTTGCCCAGGTTATTTTATTTTATTTATTTTTTTGCTATTATTTCTTATATATTCTGGTTATTAGTCCCTTGTTGTATAGATAGCTTGCAAATACTTTCTCCCATTCTGTAAGTTGTCTCTTTACCTTGTTGATTGTTTCCTTTGCTGTGCAGAAGCTTTTTAGCTCGATGTGATCTCATTTGTCTTTGTTTGTTCTTGTTGCCTGTGCTTTTGAGGTCTTATCCAAGAAAATCTTTGCCCAAATCAATGTCCTGAAACATTTCCTCAGCATTTTCTTGTAGTAGTTTCAAAGTTTCAGGTCTCACATTTAAGTCTTTAGTCCACTTTGAGTTGATTTTTTGTATAGCGTGAGAGAGAGAATTCTAGTTTCACTCTCCTGTATATGGATATCCAGTTTTCCCAGCACCATTTACTGAAGACTGTCCTTTCCCCCATATACATTCTTGATACCTTTAAATGTGTGGTTTATTTCTGGGTTCTCTATTTTGTTCCATTGGTCTCGGTGTTGTTTTTATGCCAGTACCATGCTGATTTGGTTACTACAGCTTTGCAGTATATTTTCGATTCAGGTTGTGTGATGCCTCCAGCTTTGTTCTTTATAGCAAGAATTCTGTAGTTAATTCTAAAGGATAACCATCTCCATTGGCCTGTGACACTATATAATTAATATTTAAATATTTTTTATTATTGGTCTGTTTTCTATCCAGTTCAACTTGATATCTACATAAAGCTATAAATATCTTAAGGAAGAAAATACCTTAAACTTCCTAGTAGATTTGGGTCTTAACACTGTCTTTTGCATAATTCTGGAATTAAATGAGTTTTTAAATAGCTTTCATACATGTGCTGAAGAATTGATCTGAAAAAATAAACATTAAAATTCTTATCTCCTGAAAAACTACGTTATAAAATAAAAGAAAAAAATCAGATATGGGCATACACAGAGTTAAGAGGTGTTTTTAAATGTGGCATTTTAATGTTTTGCTTTTCATTTTGCTATTGCCATTTTTCCTCATATGAAACTGGGCTCATTGAGGTCTGGCTACAAACCTTCCAGATCTTGCCCTTCTTTGAAGCTCCAGGCTTCTCTGTTTGTTCCAGGGCCCTCCTATCTTTTTCAGATCAGTTACAGGCCAAAAAGGCTTTTGGGTAAAGGAGACCTTCAGGCACTGAACAGAGCAAGCAGGTGAATGTCAAAGTATAGAAACCCCTAGGGACAGGCAATTAAGTGGTTACCTATGTCTTCTCTTAAGAAGTGTGCCAAAATATGCTCTAAGTAGTGCCTCTCTCAGCATTTTGCTTCTTTTTTTAGAAATTAAAAGTATGGATCTGATGCCAAAGCTACAAACCATAAATCCAATTTAAGCAAAGAAAATCAAGACGTAGGACTGAAATGTACATTTGGAAGAGGCGGGGGAAGGCGGCGGGGGGATCTGTTTCTGAATCACATCACCTCCTTCTCTTCCTCCCTCCCACCCTGCGCCCTGAAAACATGTCCAAACAACAAGATTACTTGTTAAATTAGCACACGATGACTGTGTAACTATATTCGTGAAACAGAGTCAAAGTAAAACTGAAAGAAAATTGAAAAACAAAAAAAACCCTGAAAATTGAATACATAATTTAATGTAAATCTTCTCCCAGATTTGAATAGATCTAACGCCCTCTAAAATAGGCCTGGCTTGTCTACAGCTCCACATCTCACAGTTTGCTTTATGAAATATCAAAACACTCTCAAACGTTTCACTGCTACAGACGTCTGTATTTTTTGACTTCTGCTCTAATAAGCAGGGTCGGTCTGTTTTCCTTTGACAACGTAGTAAGAAACCGTTTTCTTTTCACCTCTGCATTCCCTTACGCATGTCCACTCTTCCCGGCTTACTAATTACTCACGGCCCAGCCCTTAGCAAGAGGAAAGGGGCAGAGCCTGCCACATTACCTCTGTGTGTGTGTGTGTGTGTGTGTGTGTGTGTGAGAGAGAGAGAGAGAGAGAGAGAGATCCTATAGTAATGAACTATTTTTTCAATAGCGTCTGCTTTTTTCTCACGGTATTTGTTTTACGTCTTCAGATAAATGATTTTTTTCAAAGGAAGCCTGAAATTAGTGGGTGCAAGGCAGCAATCCTCTCCCCAATTCCTTCC
The DNA here is from genome assembly GCA_963574885.1 of Lepilemur ruficaudatus. Taxonomy (NCBI): domain Eukaryota; kingdom Metazoa; phylum Chordata; class Mammalia; order Primates; family Lepilemuridae; genus Lepilemur; species Lepilemur ruficaudatus. The sequence goes on along the minus strand of CAUYRT010024145.1, from coordinate 5,272 downwards.
ATAAATAATTACCCAAGTTCTTATTGATGCGTTGGATGATGATGGACCCATTACTTTGTGGGAGTGTTGATTCTTTCCTTGCATAGCTAAGAATGTTGGAAATTTCTTTGTTCTTATTGATTTATTCATATATTAATCATGTATTTACTGAGCACCTACTATGTGACAAGCTCTGTTCTAGGCATCTGGAATCTAGCAGTGACCAAAGAGACAGCAATCACTGCCCTTATTTATTTTCAATCTCAGTGTCACTCTACTTATTAATATTTGTCCTAACTCTGTCTTCCAAAACAGAACTAAATAATTCATTCTGTGGTTTTTTTTGACAGCCCCACAAATATTTGACCATGACTACACTTCACTATCTTCAAATTAAATATTCTCTAATATAATTCTTCCAATGTCTACTATGTCAATCACTATCCTAGAATCTGGCAGTGTGTCTTCATTTTGTGTTTACATTAATCACTGTGTGTCACATGTGGTCTGAGAACACTGGTTTCATCACCCAGAACAGGGCTGAGTCGTACCTGGATAGGTTGAGATGTCCAACTACAGGGGCTTTAATACCATCATTAGCTCCATCATTTCCTTATGTTGCTCTTGGACAAATCACATAGTGGTTTTGTGCCTTGGTTTCCTCATCTGTAAATAGTAATGCTACCTACCTCAAAACATTGCTATGAGAATTAAATGAGCTAATATAAAAAAAGCATTTGGAGTAGTTTCTGGCCCAAAGTGTGTGCTCAGGAAATGAGAACTATTGTTCTTACTATTGTTATATTTAGTTTTGGATATTACCTCTCTCTTCATGCAGCCTCATTGTTTTAGGACGCACATCATACTGTTGGCTTACTGATGCTGGGTACGTATGATTGACAGCAGTCTACTTTGGCTATAAATTCCTCTCAACTCCTAGCAAAGAGCTGGGATAAAGTAGATGCTCAATAAATTCCTGCTAGGTGAGCAAGTTAAAAATCCTGGCTTTTAAAAACACTCTTAAACATCACATGGGAATGATTTTTACTCTTATTTTCCAGTGTGAAGCGATCTATTCCCCGTGGTTGTATTGTAAAATGCTAGTGACTGATGTGCCATTAAGATTTGTTCAGGAAATTTTTATGAACTGCCATTCATTTTAAGCCTTAATAAATAAAAATGATGGAGATTTACCACTTCCTGGTGATAAAATATGCAGAAATTTTGGGATATAAACCCCAAAAATATAATTATAATTTTTTTATAAACACACATACACACACACACACAAACACACACACACACATGCTCCTGGTCACATCTACATTCTAAATTTAAGACCAAATTCTGCATTATTTTTCATGGAACTTTCACAGTGATTTCCAGGAATTTTATTTTTGTTTTCTTTTTTTTCTTTTCATAATCTCTGGTTTATATCTTTTCCCCGTCTGCCTGAAAGTGTCAATGTCTATTTTGATAAATAGGCATCTCTGAATCCTCCTCCTCCTGGTCTTTTCCCCCACTGCTCAGGAGGTTCTGTGGGGAGTAGCATTGGTTAATAAAATGCTTCTATCATTCCCATCTCCTCCCAGAAGCAGCTGGAAGACAAATGTCTGGGAGAGCAACTTAGATGGGGGCAGAACTCGGATGTCTGCACCTTCCTTAAGTGGAAGTAGCTTTAATGTATTTATCAGTAACCTTTCCAATTAGCTCCCCATTAGGTGGAGGTTTCTTAGTAGTTCTAGGTATGAACAGGCAAAATGAGTTCTACACCCGCTCCAAAATACTACTTCTCAAATGGATGAGTCTCAACTCTGGAGAATGTATACATCAGTCCTTGTCATGTGCAGATATTTTCTTAAATTTACCCACTGTCCTGTTGATTTTCTGGAAATGATACATCCTGGCTCTTAAGAAATGCTTCCTGGCTCTAAAGCAAATGTATGCAAAAAAAAAAAAAATTTAAAAACACCTTTTTAATGCAAAATTCCCAATGTACTGCTCTAGTCTTTCTCTTAAGAAGCTGTACATCTGTTGTAATTCTTGTTTTCAAGGTTAATGCAATATCCTGATTGCAATGTAACTTTCACTGAAAGGCTTCTGATACTGACTTTTATCAAATAATAATGCACTTTAATTTCAACAGATGTCCTTCATTTTTTAACATCATAATTATTGTCATGCTAATCCTTTATTTCAGACAATGTAATACAGCTGAAGAGAAAAATTAATATCATCTGCTCTAGGTTTGAATGGCTGTGAAAATTCTGTGAATGAGTCAAATAGCAGTTGTTTTCCTGATTCCTTAAGTTTAGGGAATCCCAGTTTTCATTTCTGAAAGAAGGAGTGAATCATACTTTGTAGTAATATAGCTGAGTGTGTTAAATTTATGTCTTAAATTTTGCAGTGATTTAGCTGAGTATGTTAAATTATGTATTAAATGTATGTATTAAATTTAACATATAATACCCCACGCTTTTTTCCTATGTTCTCACTGATTCTCTATTTGCTATGGAACGTTTTTGAGAATAGATTTTGAAATTTCTGATTATCATCTTCGAGTTTTCCATTTCTCTTTTAAGTTCTATCAGTTTTTGCTTCATGTGTTAGAAGCTCTGTCAGTGGCGGCATACACTTTCAGGATTATTATGCACGCTTGGTGCATTGACCCGTTTATCACTGCGAAATGATTCTCCTTTATCCATCGCAGCATTCTTTGCTCTGAAATCCATTTTGTCCTTTATTGATATAGTTGGATTATTGTTAGCATGATATATTGATTTCTATCCTATGAAATGTATAATTTTATAAGTTTATATATATATACACATCTATGAAACCATCCCCGTCCTCAAGATTATGAATACATCCATCACTCCACAATTTTCCTCAACCCCTTTGTGCTCTTTGTACCTCCAACCTTGCCCCTCTGTCCCTTCATGGATCTCAAATCACAGTTCTTGTTTTGTCATTATATGTTACTTCTATAGAATATTTTATAAATGGAATCATAGAGTAGGTATGATTTTATTCAGCATAATTATTTATAATTATTTTGAATTTATCCTTTTTTTAGACAAATTTATTTAAGTATAATTTACATTCCATGCCATTACTCCATTTTAAGTGAACAATTAAATGGTTATTAATAAATTTACCAAGTTGTACAGCTATTCACATAAATCAGTTTTAGAAGATTTCCTTCCCCTTATTAAGTCCCCTAATTCCCATCCCCAACTACATTTCAAGTGTGCTCCTCCTCTTCACAGTGCTCACCACATCCCTCAACTGTGAAGAGGAGGAGCACACTTGAAATGTAGTTGGGGATGGGAATTAGGGGGCTAATTCCCCTGACTCCCGAATCCCTAGTGGACACCACCACCATTTGAGCACCATAGTGTTAATCAGTCAGTAGCAATTTGATGGCGAGTACATGTGGGGCCCATTCTTCCAGTCTTGTGTCATCTCACTTTGAATAATGGGCTCAAGCTTAATCCAGGATAATATAAGCAGTGCTAGCTCACTGTCGTTTCTTAAAATTGAGTAGTATTCCATTGTAAACATATACCAAATTTTAATAATCCACTCGTGAATTGACGGGCACTTGGGTTGTTTCCACGACCTAGCAATAGTGAATTGTGCTGCCATAAACATTCAGGTGTAGATGTCTTTATTATAGAATGTCTTATGCTCTGGCTGCAACATCTGTCACCCCATTGATCGCCAGGGTTGATTTGGCTGATCTGCTGGCTAGGCAGGTGTCCCCTTCCCCTTCCTCCCTCAGAGCTCCATGTGTGTCCCTCCCAAAGCTATGCGCTAGGTCGAAGAGGATGACCTTCCCCACTAGAGGAGGACAGGTCTTTGGTCAAGGGTATAAGAGTAGCTGCGCTCCCCTGCTAGAACCTCCAAACAAGCTCTCAATTTATCCTGTTTTTTGCATCTGTCAGGAATTCATTCATTCACTCCTTTCTTTCTTTCTTTGTTTTCTAAATACTCTTTCATTGTATGGATATACCAGAGTTTTTTTTATCCATTCAACTGTTGAATAAACATTTGAGTTGTTTCCAGCTCTTGGCTATTAACAAATAAGCCTCTTGTGAATATGCATGGAGATGATTTTATATGGACATATGCTTTTATTTCTATTGGGCAATGGCTGGATCATGTGGTAGATTTATGCTGAACTTTTTAAGGACCTGAAAACTGTTTTCCAAGGAGGTTAGAGCATCTTACATTCTCTGCCTCAGTGTATGGGAGTTCCAGTTTATCCACATTCTTGCCAATGATTGATATGATCATTTTTTTAAAATTTTGATTTTATAGTTTTCATCAGCTTGGAAATTTTCCAGCCATTATTTATTTAAATATTCATTTTTCTTTCTTGCCCCGTTGATAGTCTCCTCTGGAGACTCCAATTAAACATATATACATTCACCAAGAGTTTTCCCACATCTCATTGAGGCTCTGTTAATTTATTTTAACTTCTTTGTCCCTGGGCTTCATTTGCAAGAATTTCTATTGCTGTGTCTTCCAGTCCACCACTCTTTCACTTTAATTCTTAACCTATCATTAATCTCATCTAATGTATTTTATCATTTCACAGATTGTGGCTTTCATTTCTAGAAGTTCATATTGGGCCTCCTTTGTATATTTTAAGTCTGCATTTAACTTTTGAATGCATGCAATACAGTGATAATGACTGTTCGAATGTCCTTGTCTAACATTCTACCATGAGTCAATTCCAGGTCAGTTTTGATTTATTAACTTTTTTATCCTTGTTATGGGTCATATCTCATCGTTTCTTTGCATTCTGAGTAATTTTTTTTATTGGATTCCAAATATTTTGAATTTTACCTTTTTCAGTGCTGGATATTTATGTATTCCTCTAAATATTTTTGAGCTTGTTCTGGGATGCAGTTAAGTTACTTGGAAACCATGCTCTTTTTAGATGTGGCTTTCAAGATTTGTTAGGTGAGATGGAATCAGTGCTCAGACTAAGGCTAATTTTTCTTCACTACTGAGGCACAACCCTTATTTGAATTATGACTTTTTCTCGTCTGACTACTGCTTCCAGTTCTGTGTGTGTTTGAGGCTCTGTAACCTCTAAGTCTTTTTTTGGGGGGGGGTGGGTAAGAGTACCAAAAATCTACTCTCTTAGCAAACTTTCAATATACAATGTAATATTATTAACTATAGACCTTATGTTGTACATTATATCTCTAGACTTATTCATCCTGCAAGTTTGTACCCTTGTACCTAAATCTCCCCATTTCCTCCCCCTCCCACCTCTAGT
>CAUYRT010024143.1:0-13823 GCA_963574885.1 Lepilemur ruficaudatus | reverse complement strand
AGCTGATTTCCGAAAATATATTACCACTCAAGTTGACTTATCTTGTTACATTCAAAAACCTACTCTGTCAAAGTAGTCCAGAGAGTACATACATAGTGCTCCAACTGTATCTACGTACAACCAACACTCCATTTTAAGTGTACAATTAACTGATTTTCAGTGAATTTATCGAGGTATACAGTTAATCACATGACTATTTTTAAGTGTATTTGTTGTATTCATTTATTCGACAAATATTTACTGAGTGCCCATTATCTACCAAATAATAGTCACTGGGTGCTCAGGATATAGTGTTGAATAAGACATCATGTCTGGGTGTTCAGGATATAGTGTTGAATAAGACATCAAATTCCTCGTCCTCATGGAGCTTGTATCTCAGTATACTGCTTTATATTATAATAGTGTTGTCTGTGCAAGGGTTGTAACTCTGCCTGTCCATGTTTAATTTCTTATGTTTTGCTTTATGACACATAGGAAATTAATGTCCAATAAATGCTAATGGTAGTCTGATCTCCGCTATTGGCCACTTATAGCCATGCCACATTCTTCTCATACCAGTACCCCAGATTTCTCTTGAAAATTTCACAGAAAGGCCTCATGGTACAACAGTTAAGTATTTGTCTCTGGGGTTGCAAAGCCTGTGCTGAAATCCTGACATGGCTGATTACTAGCTCTATGATCTTGGCCGAAGTACCACGCTTCCCAGCGTCTCAGTTTGTAGATAAAGTGGTGCCCATATCAGAACCAGTCTCCCAGGGTTGTCGTGAGCATTGAATGAGCTAATGTCTCTTGTTTATCAAGTGCTTGAGATGGTGCCTGGTCTTAGTGAAATGCTATAGAACCATTTGCTATTGTTATCATTATTAGTAATTTCTACCTTTGAGGAGTGATATTTTGGACACTGTCAATCAATCTTCCCTTCCCACATTTCTAGGGGCTGGTCACATGACTGTCCTCAAGGACTTTAAATCTTGTAGCTTTTTTCTCCCACGGACAGTGTCATCATGATTCTCTCTGCTAGTTCCTGCAACTTAGGTTTCTGGAGGTGCCCTGTTTGCTGACCTTTCCAATCCTCAATCTTCAGCCCCCTATAGCTTTCAAAAGCTATTTCATACCTTGCAATAAAAATCTCTGTTTTCTTAAGTTAGCCAGCATTTGTATCAGTTGCTTGCAACCAAAGAACCCTGAAGCTGCTATAATACAATGGTTCATTGTGATCCTCATCTGTGCCATGGACAGCAGTTCTCTTCACACGTGAGTGATAGTTTGGCCTTATCTTCTTAAATTTAGGGAACAGATTATATAGCCAAATAGCTGTTGTTTATATACTCCAGTGCTCTCTCCAGTATTACTAATTCCTTTTACTCTTTAGAGTGTGTTAACCTTTGACTTTTACATTGCCCTATTGGAAAAGATATTTGTGCTAATGCAGCACAACATTGAAAAGTTTCTGATGTGTACCAAGATTTTGAAGAGAACTGTAAAGTTCAGACGTAGTCTCTGGGTCCATTTTTCCTCCTGTCCGTGGGGAAGGCAAGAGTCAGCACCCCTGAACCTCCACTGACACCAGCTACATCTGAGTGTAGCTGGGTAGTTACGTCTGTGGTAAGCGGACCTGGTAACTTCAATTGTTGTGATGGTGAGGCTGTTCCTCTCTCTTTCCTCACTTCCTTCCAAGAAAGAATATTTTCCCAAAGTTAAGATTACTCTTAACTTAAGATTACTGTTAGGTGAATATTCTGTAGAACCCCAAGAGGTTATTTGTGAGAGAGAACTTAGGCTCATGATCAAATTCTCTGCATTTGGGCAAGAGTCCCCAAAAGGGGTGATGATGGTTTTACTGAATCTCTTAGGAGAGTACTAGGGAGGAAATTGAGGACAGGCTGTGATTAGTTTCCTACTGCTGCTGTCAACAAATTACCAGAAGTGTAGTGGCTTAAAAGAACAGAAATGTACTGCCTCACTGCATACCTACAAACTCCCTTTTGCCATGGAAGGTAACATATTGACAGGTCTGGGAATTAGGACATGGATCTCTTTGTTGGGCCATTATTTTGAAAGTGTTAGCATACAGAGGGGTTACTGAAGAAAAGGGAACCCCAAATGATTCACCAACCAGTAGCCCCACCTTTCGTAATTTCCTGGATGGCTACATTGAAGTATCCCAAACAATCCAAATGTCCCTCGATGATTAAACACACATGCGCACACACAAACACACAAGTCTATGCAGCCATTATCAGGGGGATTTAGATTTTGATTTACTGGCATGTAGATGGTAAAGCATGTGGATTACCAGCCATCCTGTTCTGCATGCTCCCGTACAAGTAAGATTGTTATCACAAATCAGGTGAGCATTTATTCAGAGAGAAAGAGAGAGAGAGATAGAGAGAGGGAGAGAGGGAGAGGTCTGAATAATGGTCACCAATATGTTAAACCTTGGTTTTTCCTGTGTGTATGATTCTGGGTTATTTTTATATTTCTTTTTTGTATCTTTTGTGTCTAGGCAGTACAACATAGACACAATTATCACACACTAATTATTTTAATTTTTAGTATCTTCCTTCCATTAAACAATATAACTTATAAAAGGCAGAAAAGTTATGAGATAAGGGAGTAGGAACACCTTTCTAACCTCTAAAAAGTGTGAAGAAAGTTGACTTTCTATAGATTAAGAGTCTTGGCATTGAGTAAAGGTTGGGAACATGGGCCGGAGGGAGAGGGTGGGCAGGAGCGTGGTGAGGGCTGAGGAGCTGGGGCAGGCACCGTGGAAGCAGAGTCAGCCTTCAGTAAGCTGCAGCACAGCTAGATTTGACAGTTGCAGCTAGAAATTGTGCCAAGAAGGGATGGACTGAAACATGAGTGGAGGGAGTTGGGAGTGGATGGGAGTCAAGCCAGATGTTCAACAGGGAAAGAACAAAGAGATGTGAGTTGGAGGCAATGCAGCGAGTGCAGCGAGGGTCACTTTTTCCTCCCGATGTGACATTGCTCCAGGTGCTCAGAGGTGAGGGCAGAAAAAGCACTCTCTTTTTACGTTTCTCCCTATATGGGTTGATGGACAAGTCATTGTCATTTGGGGAGTGGGTGGCAGAGGAGAGAACAGGGAAGTGAGTGTGTAGAGTTCATTAAAAATAGCATATGTGTGATTATGAACCAGATAACGCTTTTGCAGAACTGGGGAAAATCAATTTTCAGTGATACACATGACCTGGAGTGAATGCTAATGTCCCCAGGCATGTCCTCACCTGCCTGTCAAGAGAGGAACAAACAGATTGCTGGTTTAATAGCCTCTGGTTTCTGCATTTCGGTTCAGTGGCTATTTGCTGCATATATTACAGGTTGAAAGTTATTGATAAAGTAGAAAATCATATTTTTGTATAAAAATTATCTGTTTTATCATCTTCAGAAAGTATGGAACTACAAAGGAAAACCACACATCACATAGAAAATAGGACAAACAGCAAGAGCTGGAACGCTGATTGCCATTGTTTCTAAGTTGCAGGGCTTTATTCCTATCTAGTGTCATATTAGATTCACAGAGAGACGACTTTTTATGGCTATGTTATGCTCTCTGGGGCATGATGACATAGTGGCCACTTTTTTCCAGAGGGTCTGATAACTAGACTGCATGTCACACCACAATATTCATGAACGTGGGTTTAGCAGTTCATGAGATGCTGAAGCTTACATTTTTCACCTCTGTATAACCAACAAAGGTGGCTTGGTAGCCATAGAACCTCCATGAGCCATGGCAAATGCTTTCTCCTATTCCTTTCCCTCCATCCCATTCTCTTCCACTCCAACCAGCCCTGCTATCACATTTGGCCTGAGTATAAGTGACAGTGGAGGAATACTCTAATCCCACTTGGCATCATGCTTTTTATCTTCCTTGTACTTACCAAAGTTGTAACTATACATTTATTTGTGTGGTTACTTTATTAATGTGGGGCTCCCACACTAGGTTATAGGTTCTACAGGGCAAGTAGAACCTATAATGTGCTTGAACATTGATCAGATTTCTTAGTCTTTTTTGTGTTTCTGTAACAAAATAACACAGACTGGGTAATTTATAAAGAAAAGAAGTTTATTTGGCTCGCATCTCTGGAGGCTAGGAAGTCCAAGAGCATGGCATGGCATCCCACGGCAGACGGTGGACCTGCAAGAGCAGGTGAGAGAGAGCGAGCAAGGGGGCCAAACTCACTTTTGTAACATCTCACTCTCACAGTAACATGCCCCCTCCCACAGCAACGGCATTGATCCACTCCTGAGGGCAGAGCCTTTGTGACCTAGTCACCTCGTTAGTGTCCCACCTCTTATTACCATCACAATAGCGATTAAATATCGACATGAGTTTTGGAGGGGGCATTCAAACTGTAACAAACACCATTGTGGATCTGGTACTTAGCACAATGGCAGGCACATTTTGGAAACTCAATAAATAAATGAAAGGCTAATGATGCCTTCGCTATAATGTGGCGTGGAAAAGACTCCGGGCTTCTGCTTTCCCTACCAGGGAGGAATTAGTCCGCAGGGAGAGTATAGCTTCAGGACAACATAAGAAATCCTTTTGTCGCAGAGATAAGGAATTTCAGGCCAGAGCAGTTTAATTACTTATCGGAGGATCTAAGCAACTCACTGCTGAGCCCATTTCATCAAAAGTACTGATTGAGTCAGTCAGGGATGAACTTGGCGAAAGAATCAGCTCAGCTTGGCTTTTAGGCCAGGACTCCATTCATGAGATCCTGATGCTTCTGGCACAACATTAACCAAGAATCACATTATAAGACTTCTTTTCTGATTGCATCAGCTAAGAAATTAATCTTAACAGTTTGAACAGATAATTATTAGATGAACCCCAGTTGGGGAAGTTTATTAGGAAAGAGTTGGCAGGGGAACAAATAACCTCCTTCTTAACCCCTGAAACCAGGCGACCATCAAGCTGTACATCTTTGGTGATTAAGCTCTGCAGGCTGAAATGCACAAACCTTCCCCTCTGCCTTCTGCTTCTGCTCTCTGGAGTGACTCACGTCTGTAAAGATGCTGCTGCTGTGAGAAAAATGTGAGTCTCTGTGATGACAGTTGTTGCAACAAGACAAGGGCATTTTTAGAATTATTGCTATTACCTCCTGTGAGAGATTCTGACAGTCTCTTTCCATCTTGCCTCCATAATCCCATTAGATTTTACAAACTTTGCAAGGGTAGCCTTGAGGCCATGGCTGAGATAAAGTGCTTTCAGGAATGTTTCTTTTGTGCAGCTAGAATCATAATTCATGTTTCACGGTATTTGTAAAAACAGATCCTTTCTACAAATGATAGAAACTCTTAAGAGTTGCAACAGAGTATCCAGGGACTTCAGAAATCATCAAATTCTTTCCCTTTCCATGTAAATTGCATGCAAAGATGAGGTTTTATGAAAGCCAATGAAACACAAGACAGATAATTAATTAATTAAGCCAGAGCTTCCCTGGGATAAGGCACCTCCGTAACTTTCCTAATTAACTTCTTAACATGTCTCAGAGCCTTTTGGTACATGCTATATGAGTAATCATGAGCTGCTATAATTCCATTCTGGTCCTTCCCCCAAGGAAGTCTGTGCTAGGACAAGTGACTAAAGCCTGAGTTAGGAGTGTGTTGCTATAAATTTGCACTCCTAATCATCCATCCATTAGCAGTGTGTATTTTTTTAATTGGAGGGTAGATTCAATTTTTCAGAATATTATTTTTTTAGCTAGAAATCCATAGAATTAAATAATGGGGGTAAAGATCCACAAGTTATAAAAAAAATACAACCGAGTCTTGATCATGTGATGGCTTATGTTCTTGTATTTGTATAGTCATATACCTAATGTCCCTCCACTGCTCAATGTCTGTCTCACCATGGGACTATTTGTAGGCATTCTAATAGGAATGAAGAATGGAAGTGAGATGTAGGGCATTTATTTTTCTATTTTATTCACTTACTCTTCATCACCTTCCTGTAGTGTGCCATTATGGGCAAGGAAGCTATTATGTTCTGAAGGGATGATGAGAGAAAAAAGTAAGTGAAGAAAAAAATATCCAAGAGCTTGCAATATAGTAACATCAACACAAAGCAGCTAAGACAATTGTAGTCATTTCTGGCTGGGATAGAGTATTTTAGAAAATGGAATTGGAGCTAGCATTAGAAACACATTACATGCCTACAGAATAAAATAACAGAAAAAAGTCCCCCAAAGTATTTGGCGGTGGTGGTGTAGAAAGCATGGCGGTGGCTGTGGTCTCGCTGGTGGAGGAAGTGGTAGTGGTGCAGGGCAAGGCTGTGGTTGAGAGGCAGGCTGCAGACCAGCAGCGAGATGGTGGGCTCCGTTGTAGTGAGGGTGCTATAGGTAGTATCAACAGGGATAATCACCATGCGGTGATAGGGACAGTGCTGAAGGGAATGTTCCTTTTCAGTGACATTTCCAATAGTCTACAGAGATTTATTATCCAGTGACAAAAGAGACCTGATGTGGTGGCAAGTGAGAAAGGTGGAGAGACCCCTGCCATCCCTAAGGAAATTCACTGCTGTTTGCACTGTCGCAGTGCCTGATTTTACAGCACAGCCCCTCTTTGAGACAAAGCTCTTTGCAGTATGAGTCAGACACATCATCTTTCTTCAGTAAATGTTCTAAAATGCTAGTTTGTATTTCCAATTACCAATAAATGGTTTCAACAGATGGATGCACCTTAATAGTGGTTACAGTAAACCTTTGCTTAACACAAAAATGTTCTTTCTGGTTGTATATAGTGCTGATTGTTTTGTGATTACTAGAAAAAGGGAACTTTCGAAGTGCGATTAGCTTCATTGCCAATATACTTTTAAAGTTCTTACAAAAAAGACATTACCTAAGTTCTTTGTCAGTTCAGAAAGAACAGTGTTTAATCCAAAATGTGCAGACTGATGCCAAGGAAAATGTTCCCAGTGGAGACTGGGCTGCATTGGCTTCACGTCGTTATTGAACTCAAATATGGAACACGGTGTGTTTCATTCTAGGAGGGAACAAAAAGCATATTCCTTGCATGGTAAAAGTAGGTTTCTCTCTACCTCGGTTTCTTTCTCCTTTTATCAAGATTTTAATATCTAATCTCCATTGTCTAATGCAGGTTCTCCAAGAAGAGAAAATGCTCAACGTGACAATATTTTCCAGCAATTGTCATTTGAGTGACTGTAATGAAAGGATCAAAGTATATTTGCTGTCTAGTCTCTCCTCCGTAGATCCATGGCTGTGTGCAGGAGGTGTTGCTGATATATTTCCAACAGCAACATCTGGCTCTCTGGCAGCCCACTCTGCTAACTGTGCTGACCCATCAATGGCTCTAGAACTGTTCAGAAAATGCTGTATGGCTTGGCTGGAATATGTGGAGACCATGGAGTTTTTTTGTTCAGCCTCTTGGGTCCAATTTTTCTGTCAGTCACATTTCATTCTGAGGAATTTACTGTACTTTTCTGTGTCTATTTGAAATGAATAAGGAAACTCCTCATTAAAGATTGGGATTTATATGACCCAAATGGGAATATTCCCAGTGCTGTATTTAGGATGGTGGAGGAACTATGCTATTGGTTGAATTGTCCTTAAAATAGTGATTTTCCCTGTGATGGTCTCCAAGTGTTACATATCCAAGAGAAGCCAACACGAAGGCATTTTTTTTCCCCTAGGGGCTGATGGGGTTGGAGGATGTGTGAAATGATCACTAATAGAAATTAATGTTTTAGGGATTTATGTCAAAGTTCTCAAAGGAGAAAGTTCTTGGTGTAGAAACAAAGTAGGACTGAAATCTAGTGGAAAGGAGCCGGGTAGTATGAAGGAGAAAAGAGAAAGGAAGTTGGGTTGTGAGGCCAGATATAGGAATTCAAGTTTGAAAAGGGAGGATTATTGAATATGAAGCTGTGTTGAATCAAGAGAAAATGCAATGTTCATGGAAATAGAAATGGTAAGCTTTGAGAAGAAGAGCAGAGAAAAGGAAATTTTGGTTTAACACAAACTATTGAAACATAAGGAAGAGATGTCTAAAAAAATTGAAAAGATATTTTAATAGGAAAAAGCCATATGGAAAACTGAGGAGAGAGAGATTTGCCAAGAAATATATAATAAAGAGGCAAACTCTAGTGAAGATTAGCAAATCATTCAAGTTGGATATTAAAATATAGCTGATCATTGATCTCTTACCAATAGGATAAAAAGAGACAAAAAAATAAAAAAATCAATAAAATATAGCTAATCACAAAATTTTCTTCAGAAGGTAAATTCACATCTTGATTTTGAGAAAATAATCTACATGGTTAACATTAGAATGTGCACTTGTTCACTTGAATGGGTGATTTTCTCCCTGGTGCACTTGTAAATGGGAACATCCACATGTAAATAAAATGTGTTCTTGGAATTGTGGAAAGGGAGCAAACAGTACTGAAGCTACAGTATGGTTCATTTAATGTGCAGATTTATGACATTAATATTCATTATTATAGTAGTAGCCGATACTTACATAAAGCTTGCTATAACTAGGTACTGGTCTAAGGAATTGTAATACATTAACTCATTTGATGCTCACCAACAAACCATGAAGTAGGAACTGTTCTATTTCCCCCATTTTGTGGATGATGAAACTGAGACAGAGAGATGGAGTCAGTTGCCTGACACATAAAGATGGAAAATGGTAGAGCTGACTTTTAAAGCCAGGCAGTTCACCTTCAGGGTCTGTTTCCTAATACTCTGGGGGTTGATACAATGACCAAATTTTCATGTAGAAATCCTTGACCAACGTGAATGTAAAATGAGACTGATACATTCATTTTCATGCAAAGCCAATAATGGAATGGGCCTTTTCATGTTGCAGGCATTAGGTTACAGCTGTTGCTATTTTCCTTGCTCCCAATGGAAGTTATTTAATCAGCATGAAAAGGAGCTATGGCTTGGATGGCACCACATGAGAGCCACAGATTTGGATATGACAAACAAAGAAAACACGGCTCTGCTAAAGCTTGTGCTAAAGCTTGCCTGATGTCTAGAAATGAATGGCTCTGCTACCTATTGCCTCAGTAAAGGCTGTTAACGCTTTATTTGTCAATTGATTAAGTGATTATTAAAATGCTCAAAAAAATGACTAAATTAGCTGATTATTCATTTCTAAAGTGGTTGAAATATCTAGATCAGGGGAGAGGATAGTTTGTTGATGTAATCTGTAAAGTCCTCTAAGACTTTCAGATAGCAGCCTTGGTAGAAGTGCAAAGTATGATTCTCATTTACAGTCCAGCCAGATTTAATGAAAGGCCTGAGCATCATAAACCTGACAGAAGGAGTTCCAGGGGGAAAAGAGAGGCCTACTCATAAGCCAGCTGTGTGGAGGGCTGGACTCCAGCTTCCCATCACGGGTATGCAACCCAGAGAATGTTGGCTGCCTCTGGGGCCAGCTGGCACATGGGGACTGTGCTCCTGGAAATCCTGCGATGTCTGTCCGGGACTCCAGTGAATAGAACTTTGGTCAGTGGAGGAGCAATGTCATGGCCAGATTTCAGTCCAACTGTTTTATAAAAGCTTGCCGACTTCACCACAGGACAGGTGGGGCTGTCAAATGGGGTTAGTAAGACCTGCCTCATAGGGTTGTTGTGAGGATTCAGTTAAATAATGGATACAATGCACTTAGCAGAAAGTTTGGCCCAAGCTAAGAACTTGATCACTGGGTTGTAGTGGTGGTTGTTTTAAAGTTCCTTTTCCAGCATTCCATTCCCCGGTGCCTCCTTCACCACCTGATCCATCTCTGTGTCATGGTCCATGACTGTGTGTGACACACAGGCCCCAGATTCCCTCCCAGAGAGTTGATGACACGTTACAGAGTAATGACAGGGACATGCAGCCCTGTGCTCATGCAGAGCTTCCTTGACAGCAATGATAGTGGTTTCTGACTACAAACCCTATGAGAGCAGAGGCAGAGCAGCCTCTGACACTGGAAGGGCAGTGGGGCAAATAGTTTCCCCAGAAATACCCTCTACCTCCATGGCAGCCACCTTGGGCAATCAGAAGCAACGTTTCTCCCTTCCAAGCACTTTGTGAGTGATGTTTAGTGTGTTTAGTCCCATGACCAGACTCTTCACCGGTGCCAAAACAGGCTAGGGTGGCCACTGCGGCTAGTTGCCAGCACTCCTGCTGCTTGCTGACTGATGGAGGCATCACCTGACGTCCCTCAGATTTTGCTGGAGCTCCCTCCCGCAGCCTCTGTCAGAGAGCAAACAGAGTCGTTAGTTAACAGGTTGAATGCTCAGCAAACTGGTTCATCTGCTGGTTTTAGGCCCAGTGATTCCTCATTGTCCCCAAATTCTCTTTACCTCAATGACGTAGAGAGACAGCAATGCTTTTCTCTTTTTTTCCCACTAAAATTTGACCAACATTCAGCTAGTTCTTGTATAAAGAGGCTGACAAAGGGCCCCTGGCAAACTCAAGGTAGTTTGCATAATTAAAATAATAACAGTCTCTCACATAAAGTAAGGTTAAATTTGGAGGCAAAATGTGAAGTAAAGTTGATTCTTTGGCAAAGGCTATTAGTCAAGAACCAGTGAAGAGTCAAAATTCTGTGTTATAAAAACAATTTAAACTCCACCTAATACCCCTTCAGTCCTGATTGGCAATTTTCTCATTGGCTTAGGTGTAAGCATTGTTCATCCCTGTTGAAAATACTGATTGTGAGCTCAAAATAAAGTATGTATTATTGTTTTGTTGATAATGTGCTATGTCCTAGAATTATGCACCCAAAAGCTTAGCATTGATTGAAAAAATGGACTTACTGCTTTAAGTAGAGATCAGGTCCGAACTGATGTAACAAAGAATAATGGCTCTGCATTTTCAGCGTTTCCAAAACGAAGCATCTGTCTATAAACCTACCTGGATGGGGACCAGCAGGTTCTGGGAAGAATATTAACCTGAATTTGTTGCAGTCTTGTTTCCCAAACTGCTTTATAAACACTTCCCCATATGTGCTGCCAAAGCTTCACATTTAATGAATCATCCAAATCTTTTTGCCATATATCCTGCGACGCTATTGATGATGGAATACATGTTCCTGATATCTGCGGAGAAATGAGAGCCACACCTACATTGCCAAGCAAAATTGCCTCATAAGATAATCCTATTAGAATGTTCATTTTGATTTTTTAAAATACCGAGCACTGTATTTTGGAGAGTTATCATATTGCCTGGGAATTTCCTAGGAACCTTATTACCTCCTTGATGGTTTGTGTTGATTCTGATCAACCACAAAGGAAGAACAAATCATTGCTTCATAAAGATGCCGATTGTTGCATCATGATTCTTTTGCATTCTTGGTTATTTTATGTTATTTTACAATGAGTTTAGTGGTTAAGAACTTAAAGAGTTTAGCAGTTAATAGGACAAGATTTGGAGTCAAATATGTTGAGTTTCATGTCCAAGTTCTGCCCCTGAATAGTCATATGAATAGGGCAAATGACTTCATATCCCTAACCCCAGTTTCTCCATTTGTACCATGGAAAGTGACATAACTGTCTACCTCCTTTGGCTACTGTAAAATAAAACAGGTAATGGATATTAAGTTTTTAACCTAGTGCTTAATGCCTGACACATACAAACTGTTGTTATTATTTTTATTATGCTGTCTAATTAGTCACTTATTGGAGCACCGTTACTCCCTGAGGAATTTAGGAGCTAAAAGCAGCACTTCTTTGTAACATGGAAAAGAGGATTATTACTCTTATAAAAGAGGATACAGAGAGTTAGCTTGTCCCTTCCACCATGTGAAGACACAGCAAGAAGGCACCATCTTTCGCAGCTTCCAGAATTGTGAGTAATAAATTTCTGTTGTTTGTAAGCTACCCAGCTTATGGTATTTTGTTATAGCAATCTGAAAGGACTAAGATAGGATCCTTAAATCAAACCACCAAACCTGCTTGTAAATCCAGGTTTTCCTCAATCATATTCTAGAAGGTGCTATTACTAATAATGTCACCCTCTTCCAAATTTAGTGCTAAGCATCCTTCTCTTCAACAACCACCTCCTGTATTTCCATAACTAATGTATACTAATTAACAACACGTCCAACAGTTCTTCAACCCTACCAGCACTTCCAATCCACTGATCTTAACAATTTTTCACTGTCTACCACCTCTCTTATGTCTTTATTTTCATCCTTACCCAATATCAGATTCCACTTGCATTTAACCTCAATAGTCTGCTCTCTGTGGCCATGGTAAATGCTTGGGAAAACTCGTGTACCTGAGCTGGAGAAAATGATGGGAGAAAAATAGACAATCTTTCTGACCATCTTTTTAAAATTTGTGGCTGCACCTTAACCTAAAGTTTATAGTGGTCCTTTTGATCACAAAAAAACAGGTCCTACTGCCTTTCTGATATCATCTATTACTGTCCTCCCTCAGCATAAGCTGCAAAGAATTCTTGTATGTTTCTTGAACACAATAAGCATGTTTCTGGGACTTTTACTGCTATTTCTTCTACATGGAATGGTCTTAGCTCTCCCCACCCTAACCCCAATTTATTTATATGCCTCTCTAATAGCAGAAAATTCTCCCTTGACCATTCTATCTCAAGTATCACTCTTGGCCCCTTTGTATTATTTCCTTACCCTGCAATATTTTTTTTTTCAATAGCACTTACACCTAATTTTTTTAAAACTTATTACCTCTCTCCCCAATAGAAAGAGGTCTATGAAAACAGTGTTGTGCTTTATTCATTCCTCTTCTCCCAGTATTTGTTTGGCATATACTAGGCATTCAGAAATATTTGATGAATACAGGGATGGCTGCATGAAATTCCTGGGGCCATGGCTGATGTGACCAGGACACTGATAGTTTCAAATTTGAATTTCTGGTGGGTATACATGTGATTTTCAACCTACAGAGATAACTGTTGAGAATGTAATTTTCAAAACTCATGTGTAGTCCTTTCATATATGAAATGAGAAACTAACACCAACTGCTTGTATTTACTGCACAGGTATAAAAGGAAGTATGAGAACGTGTATCAGACAGTTTGAGAAAGGTGGATCCTAAATTTTCAAATTCTTTTTTATACTATAACTAACTTACAAGCATAGAGTGTTATTCATATATTTTCTTCACCCGCACCCCTTGTACCTTCCCTGATTCCTTTGCCCCTTCCAGAGGTAATTTATATCAATACTTTGTTGTGTATCCTACTAAAACTCTTTTGTTTTCTATGCGCACACACACACACACACACAAATCTGGATTTAAAAAATTATGCCATTTATGTCATGCTCAAAGAATTATTCTGTGATTGCTTTTTCTACTTAATAATATGTCAAGTAACTTTTAAAATTAGTTTTGACCTTATTTTATATAATAGCTGTATAGTGTAGTATTTCATAGAATGGATATGTCATTATTTATTTACCTATTTATTCTCCTACTGATGATTTTCACTCTTGAGGCTCTTGACTTTTCCACTTGAATTTCTGCTCTTTCTCTGAAACCAATCATATTGGGACAAGGAAGTAGCAATAAGGAAGGAGAGCCCCGAGCTTTAACTTGGCAGGCCCTAGAAGTCCTCTAAGTCCTCCCTTAGATAACTCACATTGCCTTAAGAATGGAGACAGATAAGTGAATACTTAGAATACAAAGTGATAAGTGCTGTGAAGAAATTCTGCCCAACAACATATTAGAGAGGTGAAAGGTGTGGATCCTGTTTCAGTCTTCTACATGTGGCTATCCAGTTTTCTCAGCACCATTTATTGAATAAGGATTCTTTTTAATATTGCTTGTATATTTTAACTTTATAAAAGTGAAATTATACATATTTATG